>JAUZND010092348.1:0-14613 GCA_034780555.1 Coelogynopora nodosa | reverse complement strand
GGCGAAACGTCGGACCACCTATTAATAAAATGTATCTGAAGAAGTTTTTGTTTTGTGTCTTTTTAATATTATATTTTTCGGATACGTTGGCTACCTCTAATATGGCTTACGAATATCATTGTTTTTATTAATTGAATTATAGGTGAATATCGAGATATTGCTTACATTTTCTAAATAATACGTGACGCTCTAGATTGGTATACCTAACTTTTAGTATGTATTAAAAAATTATGTGATGTATACAAACCGCCTTTAATCTATAGCGACTCAGGCCTCCCACAGCCAAAATCAGTTTTGAAATATGTTAAAATTAATAAAATATTTACCGGTCCACCGAGTTATATATTACAAATTGATCTGATACTATCCGCCAAATAACATAAAATAGTTTTAAAATATTTTTCACGTTTTAATTTTAAGAATAAACAATTAATTACAAAAAGCCAACATTCTAAATACAGTTCTAAATGGTTGTGGAATTCATATATCAATTTTGCAAAAAGATAATTTCATGCAACATTTTTCCAACATTTTCATTCAACAAAAAAACACTATTGTACATACATTTATTCATTGTATAATAGGACAAATAAAATGTAACTGACCGTTTTTGTCTTACCATTCTTACTATATTGGCTAAACATATAAAGATACTAAAAATAATTTTTAGATAACTTTTTAAAATTTTACATCAAAAGTTAAAACAATAAAAAATTATTTCACCATTTTGAGATCATATACAATTTATATTGTATTCACAAATATTGAAACGCAATTTGTAAATTTAATTTTATATAATTTAAATATATTTATTATTATTAGGATAATTTATGTATAATTTATAATATAAAGACATTGAAATAAATTATGACATAACTAAGCGAACTATATTATTAATACTAATATCCAAAGGCGGATGCTACAATTAATATGTGTAGACGGATGCAACACTAATGCACTCATTTGTATAAATAGTCAATCAACACATTATTGAAACGAATATTCTATTTACAACACGTTTATTTACAACATGTTTGAATATTCTTAAATATAATAAAAATGTGGAATTTTTACTAAATTAATTAACTTGCAATTCAAAAGATGAATAATAATTAATTATCATTAATTATTTATTATTATAATCACTACACTCTGAAAAATCAATTGAAAAATACATCTAAATTGATTAAAATCTAACCGTTAATTAGCTAGAGCTAATTTAGAGAATAAGTACAAATTGAGAATAGCTTTGATTTTCATAGCAATTATTTATGACGAAATTGATTTTGGCTATACTGTTTAATAATCAACATGAGTACGTCCTGATTTTAAGAACTATATATATTGTGAAGGCTTACATAAAGGCACATATAGCACCGGATGCTGGAGCTATCCCCTCAATACCCGGTCCATTAAATAGGCCAACCAAAAACCGACTTTTTCGATTAGTAACACAATGAGAGGCACCTTCTACGAATTGGTTTGGATCAAATATTACATCAACTGTAAAAAAATTGAGATAAATACAAGTAATACAATTATATTAATAAAACACGTATCAATTCAATCTCAAGATTCAATTATCAATTTGAAATGTTTTAAATGAATTAAAAAATAAAATTATACATAATATTAAATTGTGGTTGCTTAATCAAGGATAATTAAAGGCACAATTGATATTAGTAATATAAAATAAAAATAACAGCAATAGTAATGAAATATGACTTATAAAATTATATTTACAAAAAATGGTATGTATAGCATAATATCATATTAGTCATGTTAATCATAGTTCACTCTGTTATTAATAAAAAACAACAAATTATTAATTATTATAAATTGTGTGCAGTTATGCTCCGTATAACGTATTAATATGTGTGTATATTCCAGTTGTTTATAACTATATTACTGAACAATGTTATCTTCAAAAATATTAGATGGATAACTTTCCTAAGCTGCAAAAATTAAATTGACGTATTGCAAACGGAAACACCCGTCTACAGTGTTGTTTAATAGACGGGCATTAAACACTGTAATATTTGAGGTAAATGTCAGTGTAAACAATTTTTTATCATTTTATACTCCTCGTGTTACATTACATGTATATCACAATTATATACTGTAACAAATAGTTAGCTATTAACAGGACAGTAAAGTCAACACCAGGAACTAGGCCTATAACTAATGATGTTGCACAATCAATATGCAATAGTTTGAAGACAAACGATTTGGGAAAATGGCGATGATACGGAACAGCATTTAAAACGTTGAACTATAAAGTTAAACAACAGTTGTTGATGTCCAAATCAGCCGCGTTGCTATGTTGTCCTATTGGCTCACACGGTAGACAAAATTCAATAGGGTCTAGGATAACACACTATCAATACTGTTATCAATTGTAATATTTAAAAATAATTAGTTCACTTGTAAAATATTATCTCTATATATTCTTTTTGCTTTCCAAGTTGTATTTATAGACTTCCTTATAGTTTCTTTCAATTTTCTTTTTAAATGTTCTGATTTCGGTTTTTCAATAACTGAGATTAGAGCTTTTCACTTCTTTTAATAATTGCATTAGCCGCATTCATGCAATTAATTTTTTTTGATATTGCTTCTTGTAAAATAACCATTCATTTAATTCTGGGTGCATCAGCGTCGTTTTCAACGAACTTCAAATTGGGATTATCAACAACTATGACAACTGTACTATGGGCAGCTTGAACAGTAGAATTTAATCTTGCTTGTTTTCTGATTTCAATTAGTTTCATATATACAGATCTAGCATTCTTCACAACTTTCAGTACTGCTGGAATGATAGGCAGTTTGAAAGGTTGTCCATTATGACTTTTTAGAAATGACGAAGATAGCACGATACCCATTAAGAGTTTCATCACAATTTTGGTGTTCTTCCAGAGGTTACTATGAGTTTGTTTTAATTGAAAGAGCGTTCCACATCAAAATGTTTGTGTGGGAGAGTCAGGAAGAGTTTAACTAATATGGTAAAATTGACATTTTGATGAACCATTTAAAGTTTTCAATGAAAAAATGATCATCTATTCGGAGTATTTTGCTGCTGTCTTTTCATGTGATATAGCCTGCCGTTGACAATATTTATTCTAGAATTACATTCCATCTGCCAGAATATATTTGTTGTGGCGGTTTTCTCTCTGTTGCTCTCCGTTAGATTCTAACGTACTCTTAATGTTCGCATATTTCTTATTGCATACCGTATTTTTAACAGTGTGTGGTTTGTAGCTAAACTTCTTCAACAATATGTTCAGATTTTATGATACGCTTGTACTTTAATGATAATCGATAAATCTGTGATACAATCTGTAAATTTGTTTCTACCTCTACATATGCGCTAATTCTATCTCTTAATTTTCCTTTTCCGCCTATATTGAGGAAGTTGATCTCGAAGATGTAAGGCTATAAATTCTAAATACTGTAGCATTGCGCACCTAAATCAATAAATGTATTAATTTGAATCGTCATAATTACTCTGTTATAATTTTATATAGACGGATATATCAGATTGTTCATTAACATTGCTATAATAATTCTACAAACAATAAACTTGTAAATATGTACATAGAATCAATACGTTAACACAATTAGTACAAACTGAAATGAATAATATTGTTTAAAACACATTATTCACGGGATAGGCGACTATTGAAACCAATGTATATAAAAACTGAAAAATATTTCTTCAAATTTCTATTAAAATAGTTTGACATGGAATAGTGGGGTCATTGTATTAGTGTTTATATGCAATCATTATTTTTTAAAGTTATATATTATATTATATAGCAATTAATAAATAATCAAAAACTGTGGAGAAATGTCTTCGGTATTCCAATATCTTAAACTAAGTGTGTATCTTATGCTGATCGCAATGGGGGTAAAATATACATCATTAAAACAAATTATAGAAAAGGGTGTTCTTTGTATATATACAAAATGCACTATTTTTGTATAAAACAACTTTTTGAAAGTATTGATTTACACACCACTAAAATTAAACAAATATTTTAAATTATTTTAGTTATTTATTCTATATATTTCTACAAGACCAATATACACAGCAGTGTGTGTAATTGTCCTGGTGGTTTGTCAATTCTAATGTGCGTACAATCAATTGCACCTAAACAAAAGGGAAATCCTAATTTTGCAGACCACCTCTCATTTTGCATCTGTGACATGGGAATTTGTAATTGGAAATTTAATGCATAAACGACGTTTCGCAGATATTGCCGATAATGTGTCTTTACAATCTTGGACACTGTTGATTGAGATACCCAACATTTTGAGCAACAGATGACTGATAACTTGGATCGGCCAAATACTGAATAGTAATCTTTATCGATGCGTTTCTCACGAAAAAGACCTCTTTCGCGATTTACGGTAGCTTCGGGAAGCAATTCACTGGATAAAAACTTTACATTTTCCTTATCAAATGGTCATTTTAATAAGCAAATGGTAGGATCATTTTCTTTTAAGCAACTGCTTATTTTTATTCATATGAATATAAGCAAATGGTATAAAAATGACTAAAAAAAACAATTGCTAGTTTTTATTCATACGGCCCATTGTCACTTACCGAGTCGATTTAGGTAGATAACGGTGCTGTCACCGCGGTAGTAATTAGTTGACGCAGCTGAAAAAAACCGCTCAATGCTGCAGCCGAAGGGAAATTTGACTGACGTAACGAAGTGTTGGGTCGGGAAATGAGCATGGTTGCCCCACCAGTCCGGGTTGAAGCCTTGTTCTTTGAACAGTGGCTGAAACTTTTGCCCATTGGGCACTGTGAAGAAGGGAACAAGTAACGAACAATTATATACGACGTGAGAAGACTTGTTAGGATTTATTACTTACTCCTTACATCCTTTTAGCATTTACCTAATAACATTGAGAAATGTAATCATGTGTTCTAATGAATCATTCCCTTTAAAATATATTATTTAAAAAATATTTATTATGTGAAATATAAAATGATAACTAACTCTTTAAATATCATTATTCATCTTACGCATCACCATTGAAATATATAACATAACAATTTTTTTTAAATATACTCAATACATTTTAATATTTTATTCAATATTTGTTGCAGCATATATATATATATATATATATATATATATAAAATTTAACGAAAAGACATTTTAAATATATAGTTTATTTTATATAAGAAAAATTGTTACAACATTTTTAGAAAATAAATGGTCTACTTTTAAAAGAACTGTTTAATCAAATACGTGAGCTGGTCAAACAATTTATAAATGTAAATTTATAAAAAAGTATATAAATAGAAATAAAACATATATTAGATACATATATGAAATCCTAATTTAACCTAAAAAATTATACTGTTAATAACCTAATACAATTCTAACCTTTACCTCGAATATTATACTAAATCTTAGAATTTAACCCTAATAAAACTCTCAAATCCTAAAGTTTAACACACATGAAATCTATTTTTTTCAAAAATGGCACATAATAGTAGTATGAAAAATGTCTATCTAGGCCACCCCCTCCTTTCCGAAACCGACCCCCCATTTAAGAAAAGAGAATTGGAATTTTCATGCTAAATATTTTCGCAAATTTTCAGCCAATCAGAATCGAGCATTTGTTTATTGGTTAAAATGACTTCCTATTGGCCGATTTAAACAAGGTCATAAAAATCGATTTTGCTAATCAGAAATTAATCAGATGTATCCTGTTGGTAGTAATCCATCATTTAAGTACGACTATTGATTTTTCCTAATACGATGCATTGTGGCCATGCAATGGCAGATCTGGATGATTTCAATGGATATTCTGACAAATCCAAGTTAGCTGATTTTGATTTTACTATTTACAAATTGATCAGAGATACCTTAATGGTAGTAATCGATCATTCAAATACAATTATTGATTTTTCCCAATGCGATGCATTGTGGCCATATAATGTCAGATCCGGATGATTTCAATGGGGATTCTGACTAAGCCAATGTAGCTGAGTATTATTTTACTACTTACGAATTGATCAGAGATGTCCTCATAGTAGTAATCGTTCATTCAACTACAATTATTGATTTTCCTAATACGTTGCATTGTAGTCATATGATGTCAGATTCGGGTGGTTTGAATGGGTATTCCGACTAATTCGGGGTCGTTGAGTTCGATTTTGGTACTTAGAAATCGATCATTCAAGCACATTTATTGATTTTTCTTAATACCGATCACGCCGACTAAATCAAGTATGGAAATTATTTTGAGATATACTACTACAATAAGTATACTGTAAAAGTGCTATACGTATATACTATATATCCGTTAAAATCCTCCAGATCTGCCATTGCATGACCGCAATGTATCGTGTTGGGAAAAATAAATAATCGTACTTGAATGATCGATTACTACCAACAGGATACATCTGATCAATTTCTAATTAGCAAAATCGAACTCTATGACCTTGAATTAATCGAAAACGACTTTGACCTTGTTTAAATCGGCCAATAAGTAGTCATAGAAACCAAAAACTCGATTCTGATTAGCTAAAAAAGAATCGAAAATATTTCGCAAAAATTCTAAATAATTTTTATGAAATGGGGGGGGGGTCGATTTCGGTGTGGTGGCCTAGATAGACACTTTCCATACTACTCATAATGTAAAACAATAGTGGATATGACAACATTTATTATTGTATATTATATATATTATAATTAGTGCTAATCACTACTAACTCCTCTTCATTTTCTTAGCCATCCTTATTTAAAAAAATCTAAATTAGTATATTTTGCGTAGTAGGTTATCCAGCAGTAATCCCGTTGCGTTTGGAATATAAGAGGGAGAATACTCATATACTGATTTGGTATGTTGATACATGCAACATATTTCACATTTATAACCAATATGTTGGTTGTCGAAGTTAAGCTCGACTATCCACTGCGAATCGATTTAAATCCAAAATATGAGACTTGCCTATTGGCTGGTTGTTTTCGTCATGAAGTTTTCCTCTTTCGTCCTAAGGTAATACTTTGGAGAGTTAAAAGTTCCGGAAGTTTATGTGTCTGATCTGGAGTCTGATTCGGAGTTTGATTGTCGTACTGAATCATATCTGTGAATTATTGACTTTTATTGACTCATATTGGCCTTTTTCCTCCCGTTATGTACCTCATGTTTTTATAACTATCCCATTGTTAAGTAAACATAATTTGGTTCCTCAATGGAAAGAAATTTACTTCTCACATGTAAATAAGGTTATTATTTGATACAATTAAAAAAATATATAGGTATTAAAACGTTCCAGTAAAACGACAATCAGTTGACGTACTTGACTGGCATGTTTTGGATTATTTTAATGAACATTTACTGAGTATTTAGCGATCGGGTGTGTCTCTTTTCCATTTTGAAACAAATTTTGTGTTATATAATAATATTAGATGCAAAAAAGTATATGTGGTGAATCAATCTAGTAAACAGGGCACTGATTAGCGTTGACATTTTTCTTTAATCCATCAAGTCGTCTAGTATAATACAGTCGTATGGTTGTGCAATATCAAATGACTCAGGTGGTCCTTTTCTAACATTAACAAGATTCGTTAAATCGATGTCAATGAGTGTGCGGTAAATTTTCCCGAAATGTGGTCTTCCCTGACATTGATGAACCAGGAACCGCCATGCTTGCATTATGATCCAGTTAAATATTCTTTCTGTATGTGCCGCATACATAATATACCTATATATAGGTGCATTTTCAATTTCTAACTGAGTGGTTGGAAATTTGATCCAAATATTTTTATTAAGAATAGCATCTATTACTCTGTAAATAAATCGAGATACGGTGTCTGATGAAACACAGTGTCCTCTGAAAATCCCATTTGAAATCCTGGATATGCCATATAACGTTAAAATATTTGCATATCCTGTATGGAAGAGACAGCACCTCCTCTTTTTTCAAGATTTTGATCAAGAAAATATTCTGTTAACCAATTTATTCTGAGAAACGATATAGTTGCAGTGAAGTTTCAGGATTAATTTCTCGTCGAATTTTAAATTGACGAGGAACGTATAAATTCACCATTTGTGCCATAACTATGTTAAAAAGGATTTCAAGCAGGTAAGTATGATTCTCCAAAAAATTCAACCCTTTTGCTTTAAAGAAAAATAAATTGATTCTTTTATGCATACATTATGAAACAAGGGCTAATTTTAGTAGTTCTTTCTTTTTTTAAAGCAAAAGTCTTTGCTATTTATTTTAGAAAAATTTTACTTTTCTTAGATTATTTTTACTCATAAATCAAAGAAAAAGCAATTACTTTATTTTATGCATATGCGGCCCAACGTCACATAATGTCCAGTTTTTTTATATCATATATAACAACTTACAGGGTCGTTTATTGTAGTTATCGTCATATCTCTCATAGTAGGACTTATTAACCTGTCTGTCTATGTCATCAGCCATGCTCTTTGGAAACGTGTAGTTATACCCGGGATCGGTTTTGCAAATTCTAAGCATAAAACTCTGCACAAAAGAAGAGTGGCAAATGAATTAACAATCGTTATAATAAATATTTTCATATGTATATCAATCGTTAACCATTGAGCGGAGCATGCCTTTAACCTAAGTAATATAAAAAATAACAATAACTATTTTATACTATTGCAGATTTTATAGTTCATTTTAACTTGTATAAACACTAATTTTAACCTGTTAAAAAACTTAAGAAAACGATGATTGCATTTTATATAATTTGTAAATATAATATGACATTTTATAACCGTGTACTTGGTGGGAGGGTAATATCAAACTTTCCATTGACAAATGTATTTGAAACTTGGTGCCTCAAAACCTGTTTGGGGAATTTTACATTGGTATGTCAATTTTTTGATAATGACGTCATAAAAAGTCAACTATAAAGAAAATATGAACGAATAAATTTTTGAACTTCAACTTTAATAAAAAGATTCGATGTAGCTAAATTACACAACAAACTTTATGTTTTTATTATTCTGCCAATCATCCGTATTTTTTATGAAGAATATAAGGTACAACACCTAAAAATCTAGGAAAGTAAAATCAAATTGGCACCAAATTTCAAAATAATACAGATAATTATGAGTTATTACACGTCTGTAAATTTGTGTAAATGATATACTACAGAGCGCTGGCGAAATGTATAGAATTGCAGATATTCTGGATTCACTTCCTGCGGTTATACTGTATGTTAATAGAGTTTGATGCTTTGATATCTTTTCAAATATCACTTTTTCTATAATCTGGAATTGTTCATTTGTGTAAACAATTTTTTAATGAATCTTTTGAAAAGGTTACAAAATAACCCGTAGAAAAATTAGGAAAATTTGAAACTTTAAAAAATACTGTATGATACAGGAATGTAATTCACATTGTTGCATATATTATATAAATATAAAATCATTACAAAAATTATGTATTTTAAGTTATCGGTAGGTAAAAACATTCGAGATAAACTGATCGAAAAAATAAACAAATTATAACATGTTTTGTTGTAATATAAGTTGTGACAGTTGTAATATATAAGTTGTAATATAAGTTGTAATATAATGTTGTGACAGTATTAGCAGAACATCATAAAATTCCTGCTAATGATTAAAAATAAAGATTTAATAATTTATACCAGCTGTATAATATAAAAACATTATTGCACAAAGATAGCTGTTTTTGCAATTCAAAACTTTGATCATTCACAGCTTCTATTTTGTAGTATACATATAACACTGATTAATAAGTGATTTTATGTTCAAATCTGTTCACTTGTTTTTACAAACTTTTTAAGAACTGAATAAGTTCCCAGACTTTTCTTGCCAATATATTACTTTTTATTCATAATCAAGGAAAATAAAAATAAACACCAAGAAAAACAAAGCATATAATATAAACGGATCTCGTACAGCTAGGAAATAACTAATAAACTTACCTTCAGAGCAGTATATTAGATAATAGAGATAACAAGATATTAGCCCAAATAGGTTCATTGGTAATACAAAAAATAAGACAACGAATTAAACTTTATACCAGCTATACTGTATAATATAAAAACATTATAGCACAAAGATAGCTGTTTTTGCAATTCAAATATTTGATCATTCACAGCTTCTATTTTGTAGTATACATATAACACTGATTAATAAGTGAGTTTATGTTCAAATCTGTTCACTTGTTTTTACAAACTTTTCTTGCTAATATAATACTTTTTATTCATAATTTAAAAAAATAAAAATAAACACCAAGACAAACATATACGATTTAAAAAAATGTTAAATATTGACAGGTAAAGTCTTGTGGTAATGGTTATGATAATATATATAATTGTGGGTAAGTTGGAAGAAATGTGTATAGGTATTATATTCGGTAATAAACTAGCCTATAATGGATTACGTTGGATAATAACAGCACGGGAAAATATGTAAGATTGCGAAATCCATATATGGTGGCACTGCGACACTTATATAATTACTATATAATATACCTTTGTACCCACTAATAATGCACATGGTTATTCCATAGTGTAATTACATACGTCAAGACGTATTACATATAATATTGATTTGATGATAAGCTATATAGACAAAATTGTAGACAATATTGTAGACAAAATATATGATAGGCTTATCTATTACAACTTGGTACCTACTCGCCAAGCATCTCGGTTTTGTTTGTTAATATAGCCGTAATCGGAGTTCAGTTCACGACCGAACGAATAAATATAGCCGTCATATTCAATCATTTGAGGTGTAAATGCCACATCACCTGTTGTTATAAAAAAGAAATAGGTTTTGTGTTCAATATATAGATAAATATTCATGGTGACATCTATTATATAATAATATAACAAATAGTATTACAATCAATTATCTATATATACACTTCCAATACATGTTTTTCAAGATTTTTCAAATAAATAAAAGGACTTATGTAAATCATTATTGTTTATATTATGATTTGTATTAACAAGACATTAGCTCAAATAGATTCTTAGTACCTTTATTTCAATGCGGCAATACAAAAAATAAGACACCGAATTAAACTGTATACCAGCTATATAATATAAAAACATTATAGCACTAAGATAGCTGTTTTTGCAATTCAAAACTTTGATCATTCACAGCTTCTATTTTGTAGTATACATATAACACTGATTAATAAGTGATTTTATGTTCAAATCTGTTCACTTGTTTTTACAAACTTTTAAAGGATTGAATAAGTCCCCAAACTTTTCTTGCCAATATATTACTTTTTATTCATAATCAAGGAAAATAAAAATAAACACCAAGACAAACACCAAGACAAACACCAAGAAAAACAAAGCATATGATATAAACGGATCTCGTACAGCTAGGCAATAACTAATAAACTTACCTTCAGAGCAGTAAATGTTGTGTTTGTAATACAATATAATCCAATTATAACAAGCAAATTAACCTAGTCCTGTGAGTAAATTAGGAAAGGTGTGTTACGGCGAATTTAACAATAATTTAGTATAACAAGACCATTTTTACAGTTTCTTCAATATTGTTATAACCGGATTATACTATATATGTAAACCTTTCATTTTTCCTTCAGTTATTGCAGTGTGGTAGAAAATAAAAAATAAAATTGATGTCCAGAAATATGAATTAAAACATTTATAAAAATGTGAATTTTCAAAATTTTTAATAAAATATCGGAGATTGCAATTTAATAGAGTGATAATTTTTTTTAATAAAAAAATAGTAGTTTTGAATTTACTTCACTCGTATTGGATAATAAATATTTCTTGTAATGTGGTGGTCGGTTCACAAGCAATAATTATAATAATATAGCTGTGGCGTTAATTGGCTGTTTACTTTGTTGTTGAATTTTCAATTGTCAAAATATTCCCGAAAAATGTTTTTACAAATATCAAATTTTGTATTGTACGAATCGGTAATTATAAATAGTGTAATAATATGTGCGATATTAATTTATAATCATTGTAAACATTATGAAGTAGTGTAATTACATGAACATGCCAGGTCATGTACACCCTTGTTTGCTCTGTTATCTAACAAAACATATCGAGTTAGTCACTTAGATTTTGATAGTAAATAATTGTACCTCTATATTGTTCCGTCATTTGATATAAATAGGATGTCATCTCACTTCGTTTAATATATCATCTCGCCTTATCGAAAGTTTACCCTTTCGCCTTATCGATTGAATCCTTTATTATCGAAACATGTATTTAAATTAATTAATCTCCATTTATTTATGTACAAGCACAATGCTGATCAAAATAAGAATTACATAAAGTTGCCTGTTACAGTAATATCTACTGATAAAATATCGTTAAAATTATAAAGAATTACATAAAGTTCCCTTTTATAATATGTGATAAAACATGTTTAAAATTATTGGAAATTGAAAGAAAAAATACCTCCACCAACGGTGCCGTCATAGCGATACCGTAGGCGGTTATTTCTATTCCGGACAAGCTTGCTTTCAGCCGAATAAGGCGCTCTGTGACAGGCGATATTTTCTCCGTTAAGTTGGAGCACGGCCACCTGCTTATTGCAATCGAATACTTGTGTTCAGTTTCACACTGTTGTTTTTTAAGAATTTTATTACTCTGAAAAGGTTTGCATTTAGGCATTTTTTTCAATCACAATTTCAAAGTGGTTTATTGTGCGTATACCATGAAGACTGGCGTAATCATTCCATATTTCATTTGGAAAACGCGCCAACAGAGGGTCAACCCACGTCGTTGTGACGTAATCACAAAAATAAATTGCAGTATATTAGATAAATGTTTGCATTTGTTAAATTCCATTTCAGTTTTGATCAAATACGGAAGAAACGAGTATAATATATTGTATATCACAAAGATATCAATTCAGTTCATTATGCAATCGTACTATTTATTTGATAAAGGCGAAATGAAAAGATGAGATGATATAAGGCGAAGTGATACGCACCCAAAAATATACCCAACATGCGCTATGCTAATTAGTTCTTTATTCTCGAAGCGTTACTAGTTTAGTCAAATGTTTAATAGAGTAATAAAGTGGGTCAAAATGGCCCTCTACATCACAAAATTGTTAATTCTAGTTCTCAATTCCTGAAACCTTATTTACTCTAAGGTAAGTAGCAGAAATTTATAATTTGCATAAATAATTAACAATTCACTAACCCTCTTCTAACCTCAACCTATTATATTATATATATTATATATATATTATATTATTCTATTATATATTAATGAATATAGTGGTTGTTTTACTAATTTTTAAGGAGCAAGAGTTAATTATTAAATTATTAAATTGGTAAACTGGGTGGACAGACAGACCTACCTCCAAGTATAAAAGCTTGCAGAGTTAACCAATTGAAATGACCATACATAGGTCGCCAGTCGGCATAGACCATAGTAGAGTTATTGAAGGGTGTATCGGGTGTATAACGGTCAGGCCGGTAGAATCCGTATCCTGTAGCGGTATAGATCTGGTCGAGGGTGCTATTATAAATGAATCCCATTGACTCGTCAATGTCCCTAGCACAAACCATTAGATTGCGGTCAGTGTAACCAAGAAATTTTAAGGTAGTAATGTTCAACTCGAAAGCCTGTATCACAAAAAATAGCATGTCACAAGTTAAAAGAATTACTCACGAATGAGAAATGCAGATGGTTAATTTATTACAATTACTTAAAAATAAATATTGTGTCATACGTGCATATCAGACCTGATAAACATGTATAATATGCCAGGTACCATAATCTATAATATAAAAAGAATAATATACCCTTGGATATCCGCCATAAGTGCCACAGACCCATAGACGCTCAGCTCCTGGTCGACCTACAATTTCAATTTTCTTTATGAAGTTATTTAGACAGACAAACTTCTGAAAATTTTCATCGAAAGTGTACGTTTCATAGGACTGGTGTCCATAAGATGTTCCAAATGTTTTATGCTTTTCATCCTTCTCAAAACCCTCATATCTAAAATTATTAAATGTAGTCAAAATTAAAGTTCAATAATATAATATTGGATATATAAGTATATAATACATATAATGATATCACCAGTGTTTTTATCAAACCAAAAAATAATTAAAATGTTTTTAATCCAAAAATAACTTGTGTTTTATAAAACAAGCCAGGAGTTATCATAAATATATAAATCATGTTAAAATGACAGAGAATTTCGTATCGATTTAAATTATTATATAACTTTTCAAATTGATAATTCATTTTCAAATTATTATTTAAAATATTTGATTTTAGAAAGATAATTTTAAAATCAAAATAGAAATTACTCTTGGATTATGATAGAAATACTAGAATATGATAATAGAAAGGTATTATATTATATTCGCATATTAATCAGGATGATTGTTAGTGTTGCTTGGTGTTGATGGGTGCGTACCATGGCATATCTCAACTCGTGGCAAATGAGTAATTTAGTTTTCACTAAGTAACTATAGTTATAGGCCCGTATCACTGAAGCAATTTTATCGTAATTCTATATAAAATCATGCTGAATTTTCTACAGCATTTCCGCACCTTTGACAACGTGTCTTTACTTTCTTTAGTGAATCCTTATGTCTCTTTTGACCAACACCCA
>JAUZND010092347.1:0-14613 GCA_034780555.1 Coelogynopora nodosa | reverse complement strand
ATGCATTTTAGGCGTATTTTACTCATATTTTTGATACATGTTCGTATTCTTTGACATGTTTTTTGTAACATGTAATACATTTAGATACATGTTTCTACATAATACACATTATTATTGCGATTTATTTGCGTTATATATCATTTATTTTATAAATATACATTATAAATACACTTTTATTTACATAATAAATATTTATAATTTTTTTTTAATTTAAAAAAAATATATTTAATTTTTTTTTTAAATTGGTGGAGCGTTTTCCTGAATAGATATTTTCTAAATTCTTTGTGCATCGTAAAGCCTTCGAAAAATAAATAAAAGTCACGAGAGGAATAGTAAACAAAATTATTCAAAAAAAATTATTGAGAAAAAAACATACAAAAATCGTCAATTGACGTCATCCGCTGTTCTAAGCCGTGGAGCGATATTTTCTTTGTTTGTTGAAATCCATTTGTATATGTATATCTGTATCAATTACAAGGGGCGGATTTAAGGGGGGAAGGGCAAAGGCCCCCCTAATTTTCTGTCGAAAATTTTCATTGTTGTCAGAAAATAATTATTGCGTCGGAAATAATTTGTTATTCTTCAAAGTCTTGTATTGTATGTATTGTACTATGCTTGAATAATCATTAATTAACTTACATTTATGTAACAAACAAACACTACAGACAAGTACAGATGCGCTTTATATAAAACAAAAATGTGGTATTTTCTTTGGCTATGTCTGCATCTGAATATCAAGAAAAGTTTTAATTCAAATAACATTGGATATGTTCATATTCTGCATTAATAAATACTGCCACTCAAAGCATGTAAAATGATTGTATGTGTGTCTATATATTCTGCATTCAGTTCAGAATACATAATTCACTTGCATTTGGTTTACGACCAGAAGATTGCAGAGCACACACATATGATGGTCCCGGTATACTATAGCGGGAATACTGAATTACATCCAATAATGGATGTGCAGCAAATGTCAGAAAAAAATATCCGAATGCACCATACTTCCACTGCATAAGCCATGACTTGAACCTAGCTTTGTCAAAGGCATCGAATATCCTCGTAATAACATGCCTGTTGTCAGCAGTCACTCAAGTTGGTATATTTTTAAAATATTCTCCAAAACGTCAAACATACTTCGAAGAGTGTATACAGGAGTTCAATGACTTAAACTCACATCCAATTTCTATTTAGAATGTGAAACTGTAATGTTCAAAACGGTGGATATAGAGGCATACAGCACTGTTTGATTTTCAAACGCAGTACCCAGTCATCATACAATGCTTTGAGAATATATGCAATAAAATGCACCCAGAAAAGACTTAGAATTCTAAAAATGTAACAGAAGCTAATGGAATTCTCATTGTTTTTCTATCCCCTGCATTTATCGTTTCTTTCGAGTGTGCTTATTACATTTTGGCTATACTTCATCTAAAGCATCCATGCTTCAGGGCACCAGTGAGGATATTCTGAAAGCATATAGTGCAATCCACATGAATTTTAGAAACCTTCAGAGAGATGCGATCGAACTGGGACAGTTTATTAAAGAAGCTGTATCATTCCGGAATTATGTCTATGTCCAAATACAAAAATTCTCCTCTAAACATCTTTATAAGGAGACGTGATAAACATATACTTTGCAACATTGATCCTGATAATGATACCGAAGCATACTGTCGCTAAGCTGTGTTCATTCCATATCTTGATCATATGATCAATGAACTTTCGTAAAGATTTAGCAACTTCAACACTCTGGCAATACTTAGTTTGGTACTTCTTCCTTCGAATCTAGAATTGCTTCCAGATGAAAAATTTATCACCGTTATGCAGCGATTTTCAGTTGATCTTTCTTAATGCTCTACTTTCATTGCAGAAGTTCATCTGTGGAAGCGCATGTCGAAAGGAGTTTTCGAACATCCACATGATTCTCAATGTAACGCATTTCATCTCAGTAAATGCTAAATCTGTTGAAATAAGCAATTCAGCACTCAAATTCATCATGAATAAATGGAGATCCACAATAAGAAAATACCGAGATTACCTGTTGTTGCTATATGTTCACAAGGACATACATTTGGATATTTTAAAGGTTATTGACATATATGGAGGTAACAATCCAAGTTGAATGCTTTTGAACAATCCAAGACGAATGCTTTTGAACAATCCAATTGGTGATGCATAACAATTGGTTGACTTGTTATAAAACAAACATCATACATACATATTATCATGCTTTATAGTGAATATTGGATATAACGTTTTGTATAAAAATTGTCTTAGGTTATTATTACTTGGTTACTAGTCTTGGTATACTGTATTTACGTGTTGGTGTAATTTTGTACAGATAAACTTATTTACAATTGTTCTATATTCGTAATAAATCCAATTTATTATATTCTCACTATATTTATCCCCCTAATGTATCTTCCATTGTCAGCTAGTAAATTAAATACTTTTAAACTCTATTATATAAAAATATTTATGTTATTTATTTTGACTAAATGTCTACTCTATAGAATGATGTACCCGCCACGGATTACTTACACAGCTACTATTGAAAATAATTATCATATTAGTTCAGAAATAAAGGAATTCTGTCATTCTTTTAAACAATTTACTTTTACATATTGTATTCAATATCTTTGGTTTATAGATAGTAAAACTTATTTAAAATATTTTACAATCATTCCGTATACACAAGTTTTGATCGTAACTTTTTATTACTGAAAAACATAATTCCGTGTGATTTTTGCTTGTAATAAAAAAATTTAATATATGTTGCTGAATGATTGTCTAATAGTTTACTACATGAAACGTAAAACCTAAATATAACCGTGACATGAATTTGGGGACACTGTGCTGAATTAGCTGGAACTACATAATATCGTAAATAATCGATATTGACTATCTGATGTGGTTAAACTTGTTTTGAGACAAATTTGTGAATAAATGCTTGACAGTATGTATATGTGTATAAGTACCCTATTAAAGTCATTTCAAACGATCGACGTAATATATATGTATGAATGCTATACAAGCAGTACAACCAAAGTTGTTGAATCATCCAAACATTATCCCTGGTTTGGTTCACATGGTATATATATATATATATAGAGGTTAGGGTGAGATAGGGATGGGGATTGTATAGATAGCTAGTCGGATATAATATGTGTGTATCTTCTCTCTGTCTGCAGTGTCTTTAATCATAATTCAGAACAGTTGTTACTTTTGGAAGGTTCATTTTGCACAGCCGTAACATGCAATAATACAACCAACCAAGGGGGCATATAAATGCTTTAAATTTAAGCCTATCTATCTTTGTTGAAACCTCATTCTGGTAGAAAATATTAATTTCAAATTCTGAAAATATCCTCCAGGATAAATATTACAACATTAACTGTCCCATAATCTTTCACATGATTTTCTTCCTTCTATTGTTTTTTTAAACAATTTCTAATTTTATTATAAGTTGAAATTGATTAGGGTGCGTCTGGTGCCTTTAAGTTTTCTATTTTAATATATGTTTGTTGACCTAGTAGCTATTAAAGGTGACCATCTAAATCTGCATCATTGCTTGGGTGCACCTATCCTTTGCCTTCTTCATGATAATTAAAGTATTTTGGATATATTATCTGTAGGTCAAATATAGTATTGTTTTAATTAATTGTAGAATTACAAAGGTAGAAAATTATCATTACCGAATTTTTAAAGACTAATCCAATAAAACTAAAATGGGCCTGGGCTATATGTATGTCGTGAACGTGTGTTGAAAATGTCCAAAAAATTGTTGTTACAAGTGTCTATAACATCATCATTGATCTAAAAACTCTAATTTTATATTTATTCGATAAATCTATTCTTTCAATGAATGACACCTAAGAATAACATTTGACAACCACGAATACTTTTATTGTTAGCACCATGTTTTGTGACATGTTACGACATTGTAGTGTTTCAAGGCCGCATTCAGGATTTTTCCAGGGGCGCAGGCACACCGAGGAATAGTGAAGAAGCGGAAATTTTTTGTTTGTCTGTTTTTAATTGTAAAATATAAGGCGGTTATACAAACAAGATATTTTTGTACTGAAAAAACAACTTTCAAATATAATAATAATACGAAGAAAAAGTTTATGTTTTAAATATTAATTGTATAAGTAAAAATGAGCAAGTATAAAATTGAATAAGTAAGACTAAGTGTACACAAAAAGAATTCAATGTTCTTATTATTATTGAAAAATGCTCCTCAGTATATAGTTTGTAGGTTTGTAGGTTTATAATGTTGTTAACCATAATGATTAGCAAGTCCCAATATCACTAACTAAATATACTAAAGTCATACTCAAAATTATTTATCAGATACAGACTCTGAGGCTTGGACTTCCAAAATGTTTATATCATGTTCCCGAACTTCAGGTCAGGTACAACAATAATTTATAATGAATTTAGTCTTTTCTGTCTCATTATACTGCATTTACAACTTTTTACGAACCGAAGTCTTGAATTTGCCCCTTACACAGTTGCAGAATTGATATGTAGTATATGACTCAAAGTTACGACTATATTGGGGAAGGTTTCTGACGATACATTGCTGTGCTTATAGAGTCAGGGTATCCGTAACTGAATGGGGAAGTTCTTGCCCAGCTGGAACTCTGTTCCAGTGAAACTTCCACCTATCAATCTTGACTGAAATGGAATATGGCAGAGCAGTATCTGTTATTTTTTTAGATATTAAACTAATCTGCAAAATGAAATTATTACTACCAATGTTTTTTCAAAAGCAACAGTTGTTATCCCACCCCCTGTAAATTGGGTATTGTAAAAAGTCAAATTAATAGACTCAGACGCTTATATGCTCAGAAAAATCTTAATTTTTTTTTCGAGCAAATCAGTATCGACACTTTTTTATTGATCGAGGTTACAAAAAGGAATATACATGTACATAGAATTATTATAGAATCACACAAGTAGACAGGAATTTTCTTTTAAATTATAATACAAAACCAGAGGAAAGTTCACAAGTTCCCTGCGTCATTACTTATCATCCTTTCATACGTTGCTTGCCTCAAATAATTATTTGAAAATAATTTTCTCCTAATAAAAAAGATTTTCCAGAGCAAAAATTTACGAAATTTTACGTTGCATACTGTACTACTTATATAAATAATCTATGAGGGTATAAATACTATTTGGGTATTATTTCAAATTGCTGGTTATTTTAATAAATACATTTATTATTACCGTAAAAATTTCAACCTCAAAAGAAAACCAAAAATAAATAATAAGTGTTATAGAGGCAGATGTAAAACATGCAATATTTTTCAAGAAACTGGTATTATTACAAATAAATTCTCAAATCGTAATTTTAACATAAAAAACACAGGTGATTGTATTACCAAGAACTGTATATATGCAATCACCTGTGTAAAATGTGATAAACTATACATAGTTGAAATAAAACATTCAGTAGCCGATAGAATTAATGGCTATAAATCTGACATAAGGATGACCCAATGCGACAAGACTCGAAGCATCGAAACTGCCGAACACTTTAATAAACCAGGCCATAATGTAAATGACATGAAAGCATCACTAACATATACCAACCTACACTGGTCTAAAGATGATCGACTCTCCCGGTGAGGTTTTTAGTCAAATATTTTTATAGTTGTTTTTAATTAGTAAATTATATTAAATTATTTTTTAAATCTGCTTAAATATTTGTTTGTAATATATAAATTGTTGTAATAATTTTAAACAATTGATTATCTTGATTTCATTTATATTGTTTGAATTTTAATTGAGTAGTTATTTTATGTTATTTTAATATATTAACTTATGCCTTGATAAAGAGAACAAGTTCTCAACAACGCGTTCGAATAAAAATAATTTTTTAAACGTTTATTTTGATATTTTTATTTCTCCAGAATTCAGTAAATTCATTTTTTTAAATTTGTATATAGTCGCATAGGGGCATGCGAAAGCACGGCGCGCACGTACGTAAATACGGGCTTATGGTACATAATGTTTAACATTAAGCAAATGCTACTTCAAATATTTTTTAATGAATTTTTATATAAAGTGTTCTTTAAAAAGTGCGCTGTTATATAATATCAGTATTTATTACATCATACCCGTTAAACTGAATAATTTTTAGCAATTATTTAAAAAATCTCTTACATATGGATTCTATAAACAAATTTAATATATGTTTAATTAATTTATATATAAATTTTGTGTATATAAATTTATTTTTTTTAATTAAAATTTTAATAAATAATTTAAAATAATAATTTAAAATAATTAAAAATAATTTAAAATTTTAATTAAAAAAAATATAAATTTATGTATAAAATATGTATAATTAATTTAATAAATGTTAGTAATAAGCTGTTAAGAAAAAATATAAAAACACAAAACAATCCTTTGCATCAATCTAGAAACCATCCCCACTGATTATTATAGGAATGCAATTATATTTGAATTTAGGCAAAAATATAACTTTTTCAAAACATTTGAACCACTAGCATAGATTCACAAAATGACACAACATTCATTCTACTTTCTAAATAAATATTAAATATTTAAGGTAATTAATAATATAAGATGAAAAATAAGACACACTAATCGACAGATAAATCCATCTGCAGTCCGGTTTCGGTGTATTTACCCCTCATCAGTACAGATTAGGAATCTGCACATCTTCGCCTCTTAACTACCGTGTCTAACTTCATCTATACATTATCACAGCGCCGCATGAAGAATTCTACTTGCATAATTAAAAATAATTCCCGCAACATCTATTGTATCCTTTAATGTATTTTTTTAAATATGAGGTTAATTGATGTCAAACAAAAAGTTGTTTCCATTTTGAATGTCTTCATAATCGATACATATTCCTATTTTTATTTAAATGCATCGGAACATTATTACACCGTAACAAATGTTATAGTTCGAGTTTTCACTCCAATTTAATTGTAGTTAGCAAAATGCTAGTATATCTATTCTATTAATAAATTAGTAAATCTCAATTTAGTTATATTAAATAATATTATCATAAACGATCCGTAAACCGTAAAATATATTAAAAAAGCTCTATTTATCATAGGATACATATATTTCATATATGACGAATTGCTTATGTATTAAATCCTAGCTCTAATATTCTTGTTATGAAAAATAATTTTTTGTAGTCAAGACGCATAAATTAAATTTTATCTCTTTGAAAATTCTGAAATTCTATAATATTGGATTAAACAAATTCAATATATGCTTTAGCAGTCACCAACACTATTCCAATGTAAGACAAAAAATGTGTAACTCACAAATATTAAAAATCTGTTCCAAATCCAATTTAGTAAAATTTACAAATGTTCCCGTAAATACATTTTAACACATTTTTTTAATTCAATATTATGTTTAAAATGGGTCATTAATTAGATTATTTAAAATATTTATTGACCTAGGCCTATTACGGTTCCTACCTAACTTTGACGAGACAAATATATAACGACTTTACTGTCGAAGTGTAATGGAGTTCCGGGTCACGGAATTCGATTTACTCCATTTAAAGATAATTATTTCAAGTATTTTTATTATTACAGGTATGGCACAAATAATGTAATATACAATGTATTACTAATAAGTTTCATTTTTAAACGATACTCTGGAATATATTGAGCGTTTATATACTATGAGAATAGGGTTATCACCATAAAAGTTTGGGATATGTCATTATTACATTTTCAACAGCACTTTTTAAACGTGTATCGATCTTAAAAATGTGTAATACGAAGAAAAGTTTTTAATCACGATGTAAACAATGACTTCAAAAAAATATGTGCAAGAAGTGATTATATATATATGGAACTAATATTAATGCAAAAACACTATAATATTAGTGCCTTATGTTTAAAAGTTGGTTAATCCCCTAATATGTTAACATATTTTAAAATACCATTTCCAATATTTTACTAGTTATACTACTGATTTCCTAACCTAGTTTTAATTATTTAGATTTACTGAATCAAGGGAATATTACCTTAAGAAAACGGATATTATAGAGATTGTAACACAGTATATGACTCAATCTCTGAAAAGCGAGGGACATAATAAGAATGACCTAATTCCTATTCTCGGATTTTGTTGAGGGAGAATAAACTTCCATAATGCATATAAAACGTCATTTTATTGTCTTATGAAAAATCAATACTGTTCAGCCATTTTGTGTATGTCACGGATGTTATATTATATACCATACTTGTAATGGGTATAATAGGTAAAGTTTACACCAGTTATTACTAACTTTTACAGTGTATTCAAAGAAGAAAAAAAGGGTATATATTATTCATAAATATAATCGTTTTATGTTAAAAAACGTACTAATGAATTTATCGTTTAATATACAAATATTCAGTTTAAAGTTTATTTATTGTTGCCTATATTTACACTACTATGCACTTATAAATACGCATTACAGCGTTATAAACAAATGAATTATGTAGATTAAATATGTATCTTTGTTTTTTTAATATTTAAATTTTAGAAAAATGCACTGTTTGAATAGTTTTATATAATTTATATACGAATAATATCGTGTAGAATTGCATAATTTAAAAAATCATCACCGTTTTAAGATAAAACAGTACATTAACAGTTCAATTCAATACAATTTATACATTTTTATTTAGGTGGCTCTGTTTTTGAATAGATAGTGGGTCAATTGATTAAATTATGTATATGGATAAACCTGTAATAAATGGATAAATAAATGGATCAACAGTGAATTAATTAAGAATAGTCCCTAAATAAATTAATTAATCAATACTGATAGAATATGCAAGGCAAATAGTAAGTTAAATTCATAAGACCATCGAAGAACTCATTACTTTTATTAGTCTAAACAAACCATATAGGCGTAACCAACCAAAAAATAGTCCGCGGATCATAAAGCCTAACAGAACATGTTAATAAACTTTCTAAAAATGTGATAGAAATTAAGAATGGCGAGTTGTGACACAATATATTTATTCACAAACTGCAGGTAAGTTCTATGTCAATGTTGTTAAAGAAATGCTTTATTTAAACCCAATGAAAGATTCTTAAACTACGCAAAAGAGTGATTAGAAGTTATGTACTGTCAACCCTGTTACATGCTTCGGAATCGTGGACCCTGGACAACAGCTTAGAAGATAAGATCAATGTTTTTGAGCTCTGGATCTATAGAAGAATGCTCCGAATCTCATATCAGGATCGGATCAATAATGTAGAAGTTTTGAATAGGGTACAAGAAAAATATCGCTTCTTTGTACCATTCAAAAGCGAAAGCTGGAATACTTTGGACATATCATCAGGGTCAATGGAATGCAACGTCGACTGATAGAAGGTTGGATCGAGGGCACGAGAAGAAGAGGCCGGCAGCGGAATACGTGGACAAGAAACATCACAGCAATCAATGTGTGCGGATGGCACAGAACAGAGAACGATGGAGAACCATGACAGCCGACCTTCTTCGCAGGAGATGGCACCCAACTTGAACTTGAGTCAGGCTAAACACTGGTGTTATGTTAAAATAAAGTTATGTTTGTAATGTATAATTTGACTTCTCTAAATACTTATTAAGCGCTTTCAATCTTTTTGAATCTATTCAGTAGTATGTACATTAGTTACATATTAACTTTATATAATTATTTTAAATAGCTGGATAATTAATTATAACACAAAAACTTTTCATCGAAATAATAGTTAATAAGCATTACGCTAAAAATGTCTTTAAGGTTTTTAAAAACAACTTCTTCCCATAAATTGAAATTGAAATATTCATACAAATAATGTTATTTTTCATTAATGTATTCAACCCGTTATATTATTTTTTAACAAAGTTCTTATAAATATCTATTAATAATAATACTTTTCGTAAAATAGCCCATACCACGGCATATTTTTTAACTACATTATATATTTATAACAATAAAATAACAGACTACACATTAATTTAAACAAAATATATCTATATTTAAAATATCTGTCCCGAAATGAGTAAAAATAATACATGTTGAAGAATCAATGAATAAATATTTTTCTAATGAATATATGATAGGCCTAATGAATATATGATAGACCTAATGAATATATGATAGGCCTAATAAATATATAATAGGCCTAATGAATATATGATAGGCCTAATGAATATATGATAGACCTAATGAATATATGACAGGCTTAATGAATATATGATATGCCTAACGAATATATGATAAGCCTAACGAATATATGATAAGCCTAATGAATATATGATAGGCCTAGTGAATATATGATAGGCTTAATGAGCGTATAATGCGAATTTTATAATTTCTATTTTAACTATTATAATGTAAGCATATAACTAACACATATGTACCACTGAAGAGATCCTATTAAATAATATTGAAAGCGATTGATAGGTGAGTATACTAATAGAGAAGTCAAATTATACATTACAAATATAATTTTATTTTCACTAAAAGATGACTAAAAAGAGTAGCCTATCACATGTTTACAGCAGCAAGCAAATTATAGCACGTTCAGTTTTGGTTTGAACCTTTTTTAATTTTGGTTACATCATTTTTTATTTTAAATTCCAGCAAATAAGTATTTATTTCTCGTTTTTCATATTTATATTAGACGTGTATTTCAATTATAAATATATTTAATTATAACACAGTCATGTAGTTTACATAAATATTAAATTATGATTATTGGTTTGTTATTTTATCTATTAATTGAGTATCATTAATCGGCCTTCATTGATTATACTATTTTTTGGAAATATTTGTTAAGAAAAATAGTAGGCTAAAAGTTGCTAGAAATTCTAAAGGTTAAAAGAAAAAGTGAAATTATTTATTACATAATATTTTATAAGTCAATTTTGACTTTTCATTCTATACTTAAGGCAAAGTGAATCATTGATCATGCTTCTATTGATTATAAATATTATTAAATTCAATAATATTGTTATAGTAAAATGTGTAAAATTTGTATAATATTGAACCTTGTGTGCTTTTTGTATCGATTTTTGAAAAACAATGAGCGTTATAGCAAAGTAGTAGAGAGAATTCCTGTAATCTGCCAGTCATGTTTTACATAATGTTGCACCACGCGAAATATTCAGCTATTGCAGTTTGTGTGTACCTGTGAGGAAGTCACACAAAACAGGTGCTCTTGTAGAAAATGAATAATGGTGAAACATGTATATACTGCGATAGCCTATGTATGTATTTTATGTGCATTATTGATTAATACAGTAGGTACACAAAATGAAACAAATATATACATTTAATATATTGTGAACAAATAGTTATTTTACCAGCAATAGTGCGGTCCGTAATGTTTGAATTTAGATAACGGCCTTACATTCTCCATTAGTTTATTGATCTAAGATATTTATTGAGATATCCATTGCTTAATTGATTAAAGATATGACATTTAAGGTTAGCCTAATCGCATAAGATAAAACAAACTTCCAAATAGAGCTATAATTATTTAAAAACACATTATTACAGGTTAATTTAAATTATGAATAGTCAATACTTTGACTGAGCTTAATTCAAGATATAGGCGTATTGCTTAAAATATGAACATAATATGGTTTTAAACAGCAGAAGTACATAAATAGGTATATAACGAATTTTAAAACTTTTTTTAGCCAAATTATCTGTGAAAAATTAATATTTAGAGGTAAATGATTATAAAATTTAATATATATTCACTTAAATCAATGAAACAACTAAGCCATAGAACATAGATATGGAAAATTGATATCTATTCTATATAACTCTAAACAGTGCAAGGTGAGTCATACGTTTTTTTTGGTAAAAACAATATTCAATCATTTAGTAGGCCTAATGTGATTATAATATGGAAGACATGTTCATTTACTCTTACGATTTATACTAATCCTGAAGTATGCTCCCATCAGCATCTCTGCGGAGAATCATACGTTTCTTCAATGAATCACGGAACATTTTTAAAGTTAAAACATTGATGTACATGCTTTCGAGGATACAATCCCCACAGCCAGTAGTTATAAATGCTCAGATCCACTCGATTATTCATAAATCTTCGTTGTTATAAATTGATGTATTTGCGTATCATAGGCCTACTATATGGGGCAATTATTTCTAACTAAGTATAACTTTAATGGGAAAATAAAATATTATAGGGTATTAAGGACAAATTACGTTATATGCACGTAATCTGATAATTTAAATAATTATTTAGTCCATACACACATACTACGAATATATAGATTAGTTGAATCCCAAAGTTGCCAACCAAGAGCGTCACGACGTAACATATTTTTTAAATATTTCTACCTAATTTATAGCCTATTTGCATTGAAGTATGTATTTCGTTGCACAATGTCACAGAAAAAGTAAAATAATTTCCACTTTAATTTCGTCGCGTCACGTTGCGCCTAGTATAAATAGGCTCATTAAAAAGTATGTACATATTCAACTTTCTGCGGAACGCCGCATCGCGTTTGGTGGGCATAGGCGTATATTTAATGAATATAGCTACATAGTATGCCTATCGTATACATTTAATATATGTACATATATATTTAAACAATAAATCCAACTGAGTTCTAAATTATTTATACAATACATATACAAATATAAATTAAAAATGACGACGGGAACGCGTCTCATTATTAAAAATGTTAATATTGCGTGGCGTTATCAGCCAAGATGCTGGGTAAAATTTGTTATGCTATTAAACATATTGTGTGACTTGCTTTAATTGTATTTTTTGGTTAAAATTGCCGTTCTCTCTTAATTATACTAGACTCACAAGATATGGAAATACAATATTTAATGATAAATATATCTTATCTTCCAGATTGTGATCTTGTATGTGATGTGGTCTTGTGAATGTTTTTCTGCCAGTTGATGTGTTTTCTGCCAGTTGATCTGTTTTTCTGTCAGTTGATGTGTTTTCTGCCAATTGATGTGTTTTCTGCCAGTTGATGTGTTTTCTGCCCGTTGATGTGTTTTCTGTCAGTTGATGTGTTTTTTTGTCAGTTGATGTGTTTTCTGCCAGTTGATGTGTTTTCTACCAGTTGATGTGTTTTCTGCCAGTTGGTGTGTTTTTCTGCCAGTTGGTGTGTTTTTCTGTCAGTTGATCGATGTGTTTTTCTGCCAGTTGATATGTTTTTCTGCCGGTTGATGTGTTTTTCTGTCAGTTGATCGATGTGTTTTTCTGCCAGTTGATCTGTTTTTCTGCCAGTTGGTGTGTTTTTCTGTCAGTTGATCGATGTGTTTTTCTGCCAGTTGGTGTGTTTTCTGCCAGTTGATGTGTTTTTCTGCCAGTTGATATGTTTTTCTGCCAGTTGATGTGGTTTTCTGCCAGTTGATTTGTTTTTCTGCCAGTTGATGTGTTTTCTGCCAGTTGATCTGTTTTTCTGCCAGTTGGTGTGTTTTTCTGCCAGTTGATGTGTTTTTCTGCCAGTTGATATGTTTTTCTGCCAGTTGATATGTTTTTCTGCCAGTTGATGTGGTTTTCTGCCAGTTGATATGTTTTTCTGCCAGTTGATGTGTTTTCTGCCAGTTGATGTGTTTTTCTGCCAGTTGATGTGTTTTTGCCAGGTAATGTGTTTTTCTGCCAGTTGATGTGTTTTCTGCCAGTTGATGTGTTTTTCTACCAGTTGATGTGTTTTCTGCCAGTTGATGTGTTTTCTGCCAGTTGATATGTTTTTCTGCCAGTTGATGTGGTTTTCTGCCAGTTGATATGTTTTTCTGCCAGTTGGTGTGTTTTTCTGCCAGTTGATATGTTTTTCTGCCAGTTGATTCTCTTTAAATAAGGCAAGCGAATGTGTTGATATACCGGGCGCCCCATTTATACCTTGCATCCACTTGATAAAGGGGAACATGATATAAGGAAATATACGATTATGAGATTGCTAATTATGTAATATTGTCCTTTTGAATTTTTAGATATTTATATTAAACATAGATAATTATTTCTCTAAATTGTGCTATCTATCGTCATTTAAACAATATAGATATCTATGGTAGATATAGTATGCTGTTAAATATAATTTTGAATTGCATAATAATACAATCACAGTTATGAGTTATAGAGGTCAATTTCACAAATAGATAAATTAACTTTAATAAACTGCAGGTAATTAAGAAATGAAATAATAGCCCATATTTATATTCAGTAAATATAGCATATAATGATACTTACAGCAAATAGGAACATGTCCAAAATAGAAATCCCATATTTATATGATAAGCTATACTTTCAGTACGTTAAATACATTATATTGTAATTTTTATATAATTCACTAAAATAATATTTACACAAAGATATAATACATGCAGCCCTTGTTGCCCCCCCTTTTGCGTCCCCCGTGGCCCCCTCTGTTGTCCTCTCTGATGCCCCCTCTGTTGCCCTCTCTGATGCCTCCTTGTTGCCACGAGGGTCCTAAGTCCCGCACCTTATTAAGTTTCTACTGTATCACTTTGGGTCAACTTCTACTTTCGGTCCGTTTTGATTTTGTGTCCTGGATAATGGCTTTAATTAACATATAACCACTACAGGCATGACTTATCAACCTCTCATTTCCTAGGC
>JAUZND010092346.1:0-14614 GCA_034780555.1 Coelogynopora nodosa | reverse complement strand
ACTGTGGGGTTTCAGGTGTTTTCCGCTCCACGCCCGCCCCCCGGCCCCCTCCGCCCCCCCCCCCCCCCCTGTTTCTTTATGTTCCCTATAAAATTAGTGAAAACTAGGTCGAATAGGGAAATGGGAGTCAGTTGACGTCTGGGACGGCGGGGTTAGGATATACAGAATATTATTATTCTCGGTGAATTTGGGTGGAGTTGGCTGCATGAAGAAGAAGCTTTTATAGACTGCCTTGTTCTCTTCTCGTTCGTCTGTCCATATATCCCCTGCTCTGCGTGTTTGTGTGTGTGTGTCTACGTGTGTTGGCTCGTTGTGCATTTTTGACTATAGTGTATATTTATTGTTCCACTTGTATGTTCAATATACCATGGCTTAATAATGTCACAGGTGTATTGCAATCATGCGGTAGGAAAGGTTAGCAACGTGCGGGAAATAGTCTCGGGATCACATCGCAGTCTATTATAGTCAAGATGTTTCAAAGTAAGATTTCAAAATGTATAGTTCTGTAATCTAGGCAAGCGTGTACAGTCTAATAGTAATATGCATAATAGCATACTTAATTAACTCAACAACAAAATACAACCGCTAACAACTGTCTCTAATGAAGCCATACCGACATGTAAAACATAATCTCTATAATATTAAAATTATTAGACAATGTTATGTTGTAAATCGCCTGTATTTATGTTCCAACTAGCTTCTTCTGTCCACATACAGCTATATGTATCAAAAATTAAAACGGTCTCAACACAGTCCAGTCGAAGGAAATTAATTAAAACTTTCAAGAAAATATTATAATTTCGTTTGTTTTAATTGGTTAAAAATCATGTAATTATGAAAGCCGTGTTTCTAGCATAGCTATACTATAACAGAACTTTATCGTCAAATGAGCTAGTTATCGCGGCCTGAGACAATAACAAGTTATAACATAACTCGATAGTGACCATTCTTGTAATCGCTCTTGCGTTCTCTTAGGTATAATAAGCTCATTAAGACAACGATCAGAGTGAGATACAATTACTTCTCATTCCTACCAAGTGAACATTACTTGTTTGTTATTTCATTTAATTACGTTGTGTATTAGAGAATCGATTAATTAGCTTATTTATGAGATGGTTAGTAGTCATGTCCATGGTCAGTATAGATAAATCGTACAAATAAATGATCTCACAAGCAAGCAACTGATTCAGCATTATAACGATTTAGCATGGCTGATTCACGCAATATCTGTTTAGCAGGTATAAGTCGGCCGGGCGGGTTTGTCAGAGTGCAACATTTGACGATAAAACAGTTATCGTCTCATGTTGCTAAAATGAGAATCGGCCATTACATCTCACATAACTAAGCAATTAATACCTTAAAACCTGTTTTTAAATAATAATTATAACGTTCAAATAAGTAGAAAAATATCAATAATAAAACATGTGACAAATATCTTCAGTATGAAGATAATGATCACTGAAGTAAGGTTACTCACGACTGAAGGTACCTTTTAACAAAGTTGAAGTGATAACTGGTTTGTAACTTATAATGTTCTCTAATGTGTGTTCTAGTCTAGCTATCTCCAGGCATTCGTGACTAGAATGCGTAATGGCTTGGGAAGTGATAATTAACACAATGTGCTAACTATATATAAATCAATAGCTGTTATTTCTAGAAAACTCTAAGAGAACACTGTAATGTACTTTACATTAACATTGATATATTACACAGTATATATTGTCAGAAGTCGTTATAACTAGCAATCACTAATCATCATATATGCGATCATAAGTGAATGCTAAATATCATAAAGAACCTTTAAAACCAAATATAAAAACATCACTAATTATATTAACTAATCAAAATATATTTTTTTAAACATTTACAGTGGAACTTATTCCAAACAAAGAGAACGGCAACTCGGATGTCAACCTACCACTGCTGACATCATGGAAGAAGACAAGAGGTACAGGGGTACTCCATGAGAATTCATGCCAGCATTCTGTCTCATCGAGAGATCACCATTCACCATCCCTGGATAGTGGGGTAACGCGCTGGGCTGACGTCGCATTGCATCTGCCAGTAACTGAAACGGCACAAGTTGGCAAACGAATGGATTGAAACTTTTAACCATTTTAGCTAACAAAAAAGAGAGACTTACTAACTTGACCAATAATTCAAAAAAAGTTATCAATATACTTTTTATTTATTAAAAGTTTAGTGTAGATATTCTAATGTTTTATTAATATTATATTTGTATTAATAAAATTAATTTGTTGTTATATATTAATAAACGTTTTGTAATTATTAGTATTGATAAATAACACAAATTCAAAGCATTTATTGATTTTTAAAGATAATTTCAGCGCGATGGCATGTTTACAAGGGTTAATTGTTCCAATGTAAACAAAAAATAACAATAAAAGCATAAGCGAGTCTACAAGTCAATAAGTTAATAAATAACTTATCAATTAGGTAATTATAAATAAGTTAAAATATTAGTCTACACCTAAGATCTAGGTGCATATTTAAAAGGCTAAATCTAGGTATTATCTAGATGTATATTTAAAAGGCTAAATCTAGATATTATCTATATAGATACATATTCAAAAGGCTAAATCTAGGTATTATCTAGATGCATATTCAAAAGGCTAAATCTAGGTATTATCTAGATGCATATTCAAAAGGCTAAATCTAGGTATTATTTAGATGCAAATATTAAAAAGGCTAAATCTAGGTATTATCTAGATGCATATTTAAAAGGCTAAATCTAGGTATTATCTAGATGCAAATTCAAAAGACTAAATCTAGGTATTATCTAGATGCATATTCAAAAGGCTAAATTTAGGTATTATCTAGATGCATATTTGAAAGGCTAAATCTAGATATTATCTATATAGATACATATTCAAAGGGCTAAATCTAGGTATTATCTAGATGCATATTCAAAAGGCTAAAGCTATAGGTATTATCTAAGTATGGTATTATTGAATATTAACCCCAGTACTTCCATTCGGTCAAATTTACCGATTCCGAAAAAGTAAATATCGTTAAATTTGTCTGGATGAGTTCAAATATATTTTGATGTAATAAAATTATACGCACTACTTAATAATTCCAGAATGAAGTAGTACAAATGGTCTAAAATATATTAATTTTTAAACAGTTACGTTCACGAAATATTGTTCAGCATAATATTATGATTATAAAATTAAAATTAAAATATATAGTATGAGTTATTTGCATATTATGTATAGTTACAGGAAATATATATCATATTACTTTTCAAATTGGATTATAAACCTGTTATTCGAGTTGTTTTCTTAAAATATACATACATTTTTATTAACTCTCCAGCGCATATTGATTCACGACTCTTCTTATTTCTGATACTGGGTGGTAGGGTACTTCCGCTAATTAAATTGTTGGAAAATACATAATGTTACAGGTATAATATATTAACATCTATAATTAATTTAAATTTTCGAGAAAACTGGAGAATATTCTTTTTCCAAAAAATTATTTTAATATATTTTGCTAAAATACCTTTTATTTTATCGAAATATTATATAATAATGAAGTAATATTGTAAATTTATATCATTTTAATACCTTAGGCCTACTTACCTTTCGTAATGCAGGATGGTGATTTTTTACATTTTTACTAAATTAATCGATATTAAGTTGTTATATTTTATAAGTTGGTACATTTTTTATACATCATTGTAAAGCCTATTAAATTTCAGGCAGGTACTGAAATTTTCAGACTGATTGGTAAAATACTTTTTATACAGAAATACTAAAAAAATTATTGTTAATTTTAACCCCCTCCTTGTTACTTGTATGATTAATCAAGATATTATCTAAAAGTTATATGTATACATTATTTTCTAGAAGTTTATGGTTTATATACAGCTTTTTTTTCAATTTGAACCTCTCTCTCTCTTTTCCTGCCCTCCACCTTCTTTTTGTCTTTTTTCTATCCCTTCCCCCTAGTTTTATCAGCGGGAGGGGTAGGAGGATTTCCCCCCTCATTTCCTCCCCCCCTTGGACAGGTTTAGTCTGTACTCACCTGGATGAGACGCGATTGGTCCTCCGCTGGTAGCGGCTGGTGGTTGCTATGCAACAGTTTGTTTCCCTCTCCATTGATCACAAGACCGTTGCCACGACCCAACGGGGCCGCTGGCGACAGTCTCGAGTTGTAGTAGAGGTTATGAGATGCATAGATGGGGGTAGGGTTGTGGGGAATTGAGGCGGGCCCATTGCTCGTGTTGAGTGCGGCCGAGAGGTGTGGATAGCCATCGGGCACTGTGTTCTTCAGACTGTTAAAGCCGTTCATTCTGTACGTCGGAGGAGGAAAGTGGTTCCGTGCACAGTTACATCGATATCAAGCGTGAACATTCATGTCTTAATTCAGGTTAAGAGATATTTCTAAACTCGATTTATTTATTGTATAAACAAATAATTCATTTTTTAATATGATGAGTCAAATTAAACAGATGTACTTTAGACAAATAAGTACTACTTCATGTTTTTTAAAACATTATCAAATAATTAGAAATTTTAAACATATTCATAATGGAGTGTAAATCATGCATTATTAAGTGAATGGTAGATTTAAGCTTGAAATAAATATGTTATTCCTTTAATATTGATTTACTAATTTCAACAAAAATTACGTTTATACACAATAGCCACTAGTTCTTATTGGTATGCATTCTTTATTTGTTTTAATTATTAAAATTATAGTAAACGATTTCCAAGATAAAATACGACTAGGCCTATAGAAAATATGTAAATTTAGCTTACAAACAAGCCTTATATCATTTTAATTGGTTTACTGTCGAAAATTTCAATTTTATTAAACTCTGCAAGCATTTCATATAGGTAATCTAAAGGACTCGAATTGCTATAATTGAAATATTTGCATGTGTGAGTTGTGCGGAGAAAATATTAAGCAGGAAATTCATTCTTGTATTTTTATTTCCATCCCACTACCCACATTATACTCGCTATCTTTACGGCGAAATTTGAAGAATCTCCACTGCTGTTATGTTTAAAAAACAGCTGCAAATATTTTACTATATAATCGATCAATAAAATTCAAATATGCGATAGACAATCACATCCCTCTCAACAAAAAACCTGAAATACTGTGGGGTCGATAACGTAATGTCGATACACATCATAAACATCCACAAAAGTGTAAGCAAGTTTTTAACATATTCAAATCACTCACAGGAACAGGAAAATCATGGGGCCAACACAAAGAACCCTTAACCCATCACAAACAAAGCAATCATTCGTCCCATCATAAATTACTCCTAAGCAGTCGGGTCCACTTCCATCGTCATATAACATAATAATAAATATACATGAACACCAAACAATACAAAATACAGTCCAAACCTACTAAAAGCTACTCGACGCGACATTCCGCAAAAAGTTGAATAAATAATTTTCAATTAGCCTATTTACACTGAGCGCGAAGCGACGCGACGAAATACTTATTTGAAAGCAAATAGTCGATAAATGATGTTATAGAAACATCCAAATATTATACATCGCGTCATGCTTGGTAGGCATAGGCCTGAACGGATTGCTACAGGCTGGGTAGCAACAAACGTTGACCTCCTACATCCCAGAGGGGGAGCATCCACCACCCCTCAATGAGAGAGGTGGATTTTTGGGTACCTCCTTCACATGAAGCCAACATCCTCCCTATCATCATACACAATACACTTCTATAGGTGTGTATATTTCCAACCCAAACACTCATTGATCTCCACACTACATCAAAAACTAACAACCACCACCTTCAAAACACAACCAAAGAATCCGCTCACCTTTACCTCACATAGAAAAACACTATAAATTCACTCACAAAAACATCGTCACACAGGCCATCCAATTTCAGGCAGGCAACCTTCGCCTTAGCAATCCACCACCACTAGATCAACTATACATAAACCATACTGCCTCAGATCCCATACTGCCTCTCCTCACACAATTACGCAGAAACTCTTGCTCCCGCCTTCTATCCCACAAATTCAAATACATGCCCAGCCTGCGACGATCAAACCTCACAACCATTGACCTCTGCACTAACCCTTTAGAGGTCAGTGGCCTCATCTCAGGTCATGTGGAGTGATTCCTCGTGTGTGTCGGGGCTAACAACAACAAAAAGATTACGGACAGTAAGAATAAACCTCACTGATAAAAAGTATAACTTTGAAGAAAGATCTTTGAGGTTATATGTAGGCCTATAAGAAAAACATTACAAAAGTAGAGCACATAATAATATATGCATTTTACCCTTATGCTAAAAATAATGGCTTTATGAATTATAGCAGAAGAGCTATCATTATTATAATTATACTATAATATGATAGGGGCCCACAGAATATATCTGCTGTATTTATCATTCTTATGTTGTGCGTTAGTTTGTTACACCCCTCACCCACCGCTGCCCGCTTTTGTAATGGCAAAAATGCTCAAATATTATCACTGACATAATTTTTTTTAATTGGCCAAATATCATAATTAAAGATCATTCAAGTCGTTAATATTGTAATTTAAGGTCGTTCAAGTAGTTAATATTATAAGTTAAGATCATTCAAGTGGTTCATATTATAAGTTATGCATTAAAACATTTTGTCGCATATGTATAGACAATATAATGCGAGGCAGTTAGAACGACTATCACTTAATAAAAGAATGTCGTACATTAAAATAAAAGTCTTCAATGTTTAAAAAACATGACACATTCATACTTTAAAGAAAACATAGAACCAGTATCACAGTATAAAAGTTACAGTTACATTACAATGAAAGCATCAGACGGCTTTAATTGACGAATGTTAACTATTTTAAACATATTCTTATTAAATTTGCAATAGGCTAATTGTGATTTTATCTTTAAAAATTTTAAATACATCAATTAATTAGCTCAAATTAAAATTTGCAATAGGCTTATTGTGATTTTTATCTTAAATAAAATGTGATATGCATAAATTAATTAGCTAACAGATTAAAATACAAAATTATACAATAAACGTTTACCGGACGACATCATTAAAACAAATAAAATTATCTCGTCAAAAAACGTTTACAGTTGATAAATATATAGTTTACGTTATGTTGTCAAACACCCCAATATTTCATAACCACTACTAAGTTTGGATTTTACTAACCAACTTGAAATGAAATGTGGTGCGTGTATAGGCCTATATATTGACAAGTGATCATTGAAGTTTTTGATATACACCTGGAAACACCAACAGATAATAAATATATAACTGAAAAATTAAATAATTACTTTTAGTTTAAAACAAAATACGGTCAGCCATAATAATTTAACTGTCTAACAGTTTTAGATAAGTTTGCTATGTAGAACCGATTTTAATAACACTACAGGGTTGCAAGACAAACTCCAAAGAGATTCCGGACGTGGACTGCCACTATTCTGAAATCAGAATCTGGTACAAAGTAGGGGTGTAATGGAGCGCAGTCAAACTGCGCGATAATCTGAGTGTCTGGTCTGGGACATTTTACTTCATTTCCGAAATGTTCATAAATATCCTAAAATCTGGGAGTGTCCCGGAAAATATGCTTGGGACACTCGGCACACCTAACCATAATTGCCCCCTCGGCCTCCCCAATATCCCCATATTTCATTGCAGTTTACATCCATATAAAAACAAAAACAAAAATCCAGACAAAATCCGGATATTCCGGATGTTTGGCAACCCTGGAATAACCGAAAATGTAAGTTAAAAATGTACAGAAAAAACAATGTGTTTTTCGTTCTAATCATATATAATGAATGAAAAATACAAGTAATGAAGCCAGACAAATAATCCTAAGAAAAAACTATTGCACAACAGAATTTAAAATATATAGTTTGAACAGATGATACAATAAATAAAATTAGAAAGACTTCTTGCAGCCTTTGCTTCGGTTTCACGACACATGTGAAGTTCAAATAGAGTAATTGCAGTAATTGAATAATCTGCTAAGATTCACTGCGTCTACTTCAAAAGCACAATTGCGCAAAATAAATTTGGGTGAGTGCGGTTGTCCTTTTTCATTTTGTTATGCCACGACTCCAAGTGGTTTGTTGTTCGGACACCATGTAATGTGGCAAACAAGATCACATTTCAATTAGGTATCACACAGAAAGGGGAGCATCTTAAGTTATCGTAACATAGTCGTTGAAGGTAGATACAAAAATATCCTCGAGCGATTTTAGCCAAAGCAGACAACCAAATTTCTTCTAAGTGTTTATCAGATGCGGTCTCATGTTTTCATTACCAATTTATATAGTATTGTTGTGATGGACAGGTCGCCAGACTATGATTGGAGGAATGGGGAAGGGGGGGGGGGGGAGTATAATTTTGATTAAGGGGCAAACCTTACATGGACTCTATAGTTAGTGTTGTACTAATTAATTTTCGTCATATTACGAAAATATGCTATATTTAAGCTTAAAAATATTTATATTAAAAATTATATATATATTTAAGCTTAAAAATGAAAATAATGCCAAAAATCCCATTCTTTACGGTCTTCCCTGGAACCCTGCCTTGCCTCCCCTTGTGTCGACGCGACTGGTGTGCTATTTTCAGCATGGTGTACTTCAATGAATTAGAGTGTATTTATTATAGTGAGCTTTTCGATTCTTCTAAAAAAAAAGTTTATTAAATTTTGGAAATAAATTCGATAAAAATAATCATTTAAAAAACGTTAAAAACAATTAAATTATTTACAAATATAATATTTCATTTACTTTTAACCTAAGCCTTTTGCATTTATTGTATATATACTTAACAATATATCATAATTGTTAATAATTGTAATTAATATACATTAATTGTTTTTTTTCATTGAAAAGAGTATGTAAACATGTAATTACGTTTGATCGATTAAATAGAATAGGAAATCGGTAGTCTTCCTAAAACTAAAATAATATAGAAAACAACAATAAGATTATGATCATATAAGGATTAAGTATTTGAACTGATAAAGTCTACCGCTTAACCCTTCGTACGTGGAGGGGGGTATGCCATTTTTTCCAAAGAAATTAAGTTTTTGATTGAACTACATAATGTATGACCCTGATTTTTTACTCAGTGGCTAAAATAATTTTATCTAACTAAAAAATATAACTAATATAATTTCGAAGACTTTTACTTACCAGAAAAAATTGCGTTATTATTGATCTATTTTATACCCCACCCCTTGGGTTTTCATACTTGCCGGTGATAGCAAACCCTAAAAAGTATGTTCACGTACGAAGGGTTAAAGGCAGAGAAAGGCAGACAAGACACACAATCAGAAACATGTTTGTCAGTTAGGACTCAGTTTCAAATCAAAATGTTTAACATATTAATTTAGCAGCATTCTGACTTAATTATTTTTTAAGGTAATACTGTTTACGACTAATTAAAGACTCAATACCACGTCTACACAATGCGTTAGTTTCAGAGAAATAAACCAATTAAACAAAAAACTAATATATTATTTTGACACTGAAAAATAAAGTCAGTTTACACACGCACGATCGCCAACCATATAACACTAGTTTGTAAAGTTCAAACTATATAATTTTGTTAACAGGACTACTTATACTTGGGCACTATAAGATCAAAATATTGAGGTCATTTCAGCTTACCAGAAAATGAAATCAAACGCTCGTCGTTTTTAAACATAACCAGACCACATTATAACCTTTCCACAAAATTCCTTGGGTTCAAAGTCAATGCGGAAGTGCATAAAACTATTAAAGGCTACTTTTAAAATAGTCCGCGTAATCAGAATGCTGTATTGTAAGTGCGTAACTCCTTGTGTGAACACAGACAAAGTCTCCCTGTTATTCCTCGATATTCATTCACCTCTCACGTTGCAATTTCCCACTGTAGTTTCCCCTGCCATACTCGAGATCTATGTCCTTGCGTCTAGCAAACAGCTAGGCAAGACTTAGCAGTCGTCGTTTGTTAGCCTGACCTTATAATTTAATGGGCATCGATCGGCGCTTCTTGCAGACAGACATTTGTTGGGGTACGACGGGGGAGGCGGGTGGAGGGGAGTAGAAAAAGGGCATTGCGGTCGTAAATTGGGGTTGAGATGGGTGGAGGGAGAAAAGGGCGTTTGTGAAGGTATAGCAACTTCTTTCTGCTTTGACGAGAGATATACCCGAAACAAAAATTCCATCCATTCCAATCACGAGCTAGCTTAAATTCTGGGTCGGTTCGACGGGTAAACTCCTTCAATCAGCTGGGAACAGACGGATCTAATTTCCTCTTTCTCTCTCTCGCTCTCTCTATGTCTGTCTATCTCTCTTTATGATCCGTTTGATCAACTGTTCGCTAAATAAAATTGCGACCGCAAATGGATGCCGGAGCGATGGGGGTGGCTACCTAACATTTATGACTTGTAAAGAGATTATTACTCTCTTCATAGATAAAATTCCTCAATTTGACCTTTGCAATTAGATTAGCCTCTCAAATGGGTTATTATCCTTAAAGGGTTATTTCGCCGAAAGTAGTAAAAATAAGCAATAACTTCAGTGAGTTGGGGAACAACTAGTAAGGTCAGTTAATTCACTCATTTATTAAAACGAATTTATATTTTAAATATTATCCCTATAGGCTACTTATAGACTGGTGTAACATGCAATGAATACAATAAGATCAAAATATATTGGATGAGTATTGTAAGGTTTAATTACAAACTGAGTTTACATTAAAAAAACGTCAAATATTTTTAAACACTTCATTTTCGACGTGTCCTGGGTACTTCACCCACCATCAAAAAAATACGAACATATTATATAAACCAGAGTTTATGCGGGTTTTTTCTGTTTTTGAAATACTTTCCCGATATGTGAAATACGTCTCTTTTAAAAAAAATTATGTATAATTTCTAACATCAACCTTTTCCTCATTTTCCCAATTTAATTAATAAAAAGCACCCTATATTTTTATAATTAATGCATAGTTTTAGCGCAAGATTTTCACAGAAGTCAATAATGCTCATTTTAATTTTTCTACGTCGGTCTAAACTCTAGATAGGAGGATAGTTTTAAAAGCAATTTTTAAAAGTGTCCGTAAAATTTTATTCTAATAACTTAATCGCGTAAAAAACGTATAATAAAGGAATAAATTATAAAATAAATATACTATTTAATTTACTAAATCAGAGGAGAAAACGGATAAAAAAGATCCTCACTTAAGCTGTTTAACTGTTTATAAGCATACCCAATCGAGATTGTCTAAAGTAAAGGTCTAATAGCTAAAACTCGGATGTCACCCATTGTATCTCCATACTTCAGGGAACATAATAACATTACGTTACGTTAATAAATGGAGATAAATTGTAATAATCATTCAATGAAGTATTAACAAAAATGTATGGACACTTGTGGACACCGGAAATAGTGGTAAATTTTTAGATAATTTTTAGTATTAACAATTCTACAACGATATAATAGCGGATTTGAGAATATATCAGTTGCAATGATTAGATTTCAGTAATTGTTATACGTTATAGGTATATTATTAAAGTCAAACAGTAAATATTTTACATTACAAAAATCTGAAATTTGTTGTATTATTATTATAATACCTTATGAAAAACAAAAACCTAAAAATGTAATAAGCGAATTAACAATTATATCAAGCTATTTATCTATAGCTATAGTAACATAACTATCTGATGTAAATATAAAACTGCTTACTAATACACCAGTTAATATTAATTGTCATAAATATGCATTACTGTATATAATATATATAATATTATATAACAAAACATAATATAATATAATAAAGTTTATTGATCAACTTATATAAAAAATATTTCAAAATACTGTCTAAAAGTGCAGCTTAAACGAATCTAGCAGGACTTCTAACATGAGAAGGTCAAAAACAAGACCAGTGAAACAGATATTTGACATCCATAAATCGTCCACCTACCTGATCACTTGCAAACTTCTTTTTGGAAAAGTTAATATATCGCTTTGAATTGCTGGACCGGATGAAAACAGAGTTGAAGGGAACATACATGAATTCCAGTTGCGTAGAAATTAAAAAAATAGTCTAGGAATAAAATCAAAGACACATACACAAACGCCAAATAGTCTCCTCTCGAAGCAGCGTACGCAGAGTCGGTGATGTGTGGGGACGTTACAGTGTAAGAATCAAGGGAAACTGTTCAATCTGTAGAGACCTTGTGCGGCGCAGATGTCTACGACTACAAAAGGTCGGCAGACACTGGGTTGATCAATAACTGTTTCCTGTCTAGCAGAGAGAGAGAGCAGCGAGTTGATTGGGGGTGCAACAACTAGGATCAGGGACGGCTTGCACGGCAAGACAGGCGATGGATTTGCACTCAGTGACACTCATCAAGAGTTTGGGTGAATCGATTCCGTTCTCTTAGAAAAAAAATAATCCTCTGTCCGACGAGGTGAATGAGAAGCTAACTTGACATTCTTACAATGCTTGACTTATTAGCTTTCGTCATTAAAATTTTCATTGGATACACAATTACCAGAGTGGAAACAATCAAATGTTTTGTTAGTCGACCTTCGGCAACATAAATTTTTATAGCGGAATTGTTAATAGGTCATTGTCGGAGCATTGCACACTATGCTGTAAGTGACCCTGTTCCAAGAAAAGAGGCTATTAATGTCTAGATAGTCGGGTGAGTTGGCATAGCTACAGACTAAACAACAGAGTCAGCTGTGGAGTCAGAATAGCTTCTCAAGATACAGTCTGACCTGAACAACCAAATACATTATTAGGTGTGACCTGCAGATCAAAGTAAACAAAATCAATCTAGTCTTAGACAACAAAAGACTACACACATACATTATAAAATGTTACCAGTATATGCAGTATATTGTCCATTAAAACCATACTTGAAAGTGATAAACGTGACTTGAGTGTTTGTCTGCACAATACAAATCTAAAAAAAGACTTAAATAAGCAGAACAGGTGAATGAACTCATGTAAGTAATTATTCACCGAATTATTAAGAGACATCTGAGTCTGAATAAGTCGTATTATGTTATACTGCTTCATGCAATTGGTTGCAACCCACAGCCCGCTGATCGATAGTCTAGCGACGTTTTCCCATAGCGCTATAACACGTACAATAAAATGTTATTCAGATGAAAATTCAAAACCTAGGCACATATCAAAAAGTACTTAATATTCGTGTTAAACACTATAAGGTGATTTCAAAATTCTAATAGGGTTGAGTTTTGAATCTCAACAATAAAGTTAACCGGACTAAAATTGATATCACCTAATTGGAATAATCGAACTATAATTTTGAAATCTCCCAGTTGCTGTTCGATATCTCAGAATCTGTCGTCCTTGGTTGCAGGCTATTAATTTAGTTGAAAAATATATTGTTATGGTGTCATGATGATAAATAAAGACAAGTAATGGTCACTGTGAAGAATGCAAAAGAAAAGCCACAATAAAATTTAAAGTTTATTACAATTAATTAATAAATTATTACAATTAATTACATCATTTTGTTCAAGTCAACTGGCTTATAACAGTAGCAAATGAATATTTTACGCCATCCTGTACAAGAGGAACGTATCGTACTTTACCACCATGTCCCCCTCCCTAAATGTTGAGGTTTTCACAGCACAGTGATAGCAACTGGTACCAATTGTCTGAAACTGTGTCCGGTGAGGCGTAGTCGGTGAGATCATTGAATTCTTCATTTGTAATATGTTGCTTCCAATTGATATTCAGAGCATGCTGAAGTAGTAGAGTGTAGAAATAGTCCATTTGGTCCTCTAGTTTCTATGTCAGAAAGTTTTCAACACAGTAGAGAAGTATGCTTTCGAATGTAGCACGAAAAATGGTATCTTAAGCTTGTGAGATAGTTCCGATTTCCAAATATTATCTAGTTTTTGCATAGCACTTTCATTGTTTTAACAACTTTTGTTATAGAGTCATCTACTTAGGATCCTAGATATCGGAAGAAAAATATTCTTTTGAGTTAATGTTTATTACTACTATAGTTTTGTGTTCACTTCTATGTTGTTGTAGGAGATGTACTCGGTTTTCGCTTCATTGATATGGAGTCCGACTTTCATCACAGTATTCACCACCAGGGATTGTAATATTTCAGCGTCCTTGATGGTGTGTTAGATTGGGGAGATGTCATCATAAATGTTTGTGTTAGTCAGGTATAAGGTGACTGGACAGCGTCTACTTCCGTTTTGGGAAATGGTAAGACCAAGCTATTCTTTCTTTGTGGCAGTTCTTATGACGTAGTTAAGTTACAGTACTATGATGAACATGTACTAACGGTGCAAGATTGTCACCTTGTAGGGCACCTGTGTGCATTTCAAAGAAGTATGTAAACTGAATTAGCATTGATGATGGTAGAGGGAACTACAATGATCTTGAATGTTTTCACTCTGTTGATGATGGAATCTCTACATTATCAGTTAGTGGCGGTCCGATGTGTCAAAATGTGTCTAAACGATTTCTTAGAAAATATGTGTCAATGTGTCAAAACAAGTCTTTTTCAAATTCATGTGTCAAAATGTGTCAGAGCTATCCCCTGTCGGGGGGGGGGGGGGGGGGGGGGGGGGGGGGGGGGGG
>JAUZND010092345.1:0-14615 GCA_034780555.1 Coelogynopora nodosa | reverse complement strand
CCCCCCCCCCCCCCCCCCCCCCCCCCCCCCCCCCCCCCCCCCCCCCCCCCCCCCCCCCCCCCCCCCCCCCCCCCAATTCCTTTGTTCCAGAAGTCACACTCCCATACTACTGATTCTATTGTAAATAGTTATTATTTTTTTATTTAAGAACATGAGTTGTAGATACTAAAGAGAAAAAAAAATTTATTTGGTTAATTCACAAAAGTTATTAATAACTAAGTAATGCTGAACTGCTTAAAAATTGTATTTAAATAATCTAATATTACAAAAAAATCTTTAAAATATCCTAAAATATCCCAAATAAAGACTGAAAATAACCTTTAAATATCCTAAAATTATGTTGGTCTAAAAGTGTAGACACACTAGACGCGGCACTGTGCTGTGTATGCTATGCGTTAGTGAAGAGTGAAATGACACTATCACGCGCTGTATGACGCGCATTCAATTAGAATGTAGTAATCTGACCAATAAGATTATAGAAGGGAAAGAACATTTTAATGAAGACATTTTCCTCTCGAAACTACAGTAAAAGTTTTATCTTTAATTCCTTTATTATTTTAATAACTATTTGATATATTGTTTTTCATAATATACATTTTTGGGAAGATAATAAAATTCTCTTTCTCATGCAATAAGATTTTAATAAGCTAATATTTTCAGTATTCGAACCAATTTCATGCTAATTACTAATCCTTATACCTATCATATCACATAGGTAAAACAGGAATATTTCTTTCAGTCACCATTTAAAAACTATTAAGAAATATGAAATGATTGTTAATACATCATAAGCTATATTAAAATTCAACGAGTGGGCCAAATTAGGTGTTTATAACTGTAATATAGTTCCCGAGATATAGAGGTTCAAAAAGATCAGTTTTTACACGGAAATGGCCCAATACCTCCCTCTGGAGCCTTTGTTTACCAGAACCGAAATTTCAGTCTTACCGCTTAGTGTTCTATCTGGTGGTATATTTAAAGTCTACAGGTGGGACGGATGAACTTTCGGGACTCCTCCTCGTTTTCTGGGAATTTGGTCTCGAGATTTTTGCAATAACGTTGTAATCACAACAGTCTGTTTCTATATTTCATCACCTCTAAGGCGCCCTTTTTAGCGTCTTTTAGCGTCCCCCCAAACATGCGCTTAAGAAGGGGGTGAAAAGAGAAAAAAAGAGGGGAGGGGATGGAGAAATAAAGAAAAAAAATTGTTTAATCTTTATTTATAAAAATGAATTTAAGGGGCCGATTATAGATTGCTCACTCCCTTCTCAACCAATAATAAATTTCGTGAACCTAAATTAGGAGTTCTGGATTTTCAACATTTTAGTGGAAAAATAAATGCACTATTTTTTAATAGTAATTATTAATTAGTCTATTTTTTTTTCTTGCTTACAGACATTGTTAACAATAATTGTCTTGATTATTTATATAACTTATATTATATAGTGTCCTTAACTGAGTCCTTGACAATGACCTTATTTACCGGTCTTGGAAAATTTCATCTGAAAAAAGCGAGTGAACTTTGACAATTTAAATTTTTCTTTAGTAAAAATTCAAACTATATTATGTGGATTCAAGTTTTACATAAAAATTCAATCAATCTTATTTTCCCTTTCATCTGCAGGGTCTCTTGGTAAAAATCTATTTCAAATTTTGGAAGAAGAGGATTCTCACGATTTCAATTGGATTTCGCATATTCAAGCCAAAAACTATATCAAGGTAGGTCATTCACTAACTAACCAACCAACCAACCCACCCTCCCCGTATCAACCCCGCCAACCGCACCCCTCCTCTCCCCCTCCTCCTCCAACCACGGCAGGCGGCCAGCAACCTGCTCGATCTGGCTCTGGCGCAGGAGAACGGACCCTCCCTGGCCAAGAAGAAGGTCCACCTCTCCTTCTCCAAGCTCTCCCTACTGGCGGCCAATGGAGAGGGGCTGAGGGAGGGTGACCTGCAGGCCAAACTCGGCCAGATCAACTCCCAACTCGAGGTGATCTACTTCCAGGTAGGGTTGGTCTCTACGCACTCCGCAGCTCTCTCGTGTGAGGATTAAATTCGTGTTTTTTGGTTAGACATTGAGTGAGAAATTATATATTAAACACATTTGGTATGAAATTCCAAAAGAATAGTTGCAAATAATTCCGCTATAATTTGTTTTCTTGACAATATTTATCAGTTAATATGTCGTTATATGCTGTACTACTTAATTTTATAATAAGTAAATATGCAGTTAAACATATTTTCAATAGTTTAGAATTATAATATTTACTATTTCTAGAAAACATTGCATTATTATATTCTTTTTTATAGGAGCGCATTATGATAATTATATTATCATTTTTGTTCTACTCAGTGAGTCAAATAGCAAAAAAGGAACACTCAGGCCTCAGTAACTCAATCTACTGCCCCCTCCTGTTAGTAGTACAGTCAACATACCACTCCCCACCCCCTCATCCCTCCCCACCACCCAGGAAAGCCTGCCCAAAGGCCTGGTGGAGCACACCCTAGTCCTGCCCCCCAATGCGGCCGACCAGCCAGCCCTCTCCCCCGCCCAACTCGCCCGGCTCTACATCACCTCCAACGAGGAGTGGGAGGAGATCGGCGAGGACCCCGCAACCGCTGAGCCCGCTGAGGAGGGTAGTCGGCCCTCCCTGCTCCACGCTCTGCGGGCGCTCGACCTGATGCACTTCATTACAGATGAGGAGGAGAAGCGGGATGTGGCCCTGTATGTCTGGGCGCAGACCATCAAGCGTGACGAGTAAGAGTCGATCGATGTTTTAACGTCATTGTTAAAAATAATGCTGAAGTTGGTTTTAATATGGTTTATCGTATCGTATTTTTTTGCAGGGATGAGAATCTTCCACTTATTTTTATTGGGTATTGTAATTTGCAAAAAAAATCAATAAAATAATACATGGTGGCCGAAATTACTCGACTATTTTCTCATTACTCAAAAAAAATATGGTGACTTTTTTATAGAAATTAAATTCTGCTATATTATTAATCACATATATTTTTTTTTAAATGGCAAAAGCAATTTTGCACGTTTTTATTATGTTAACACATGAATGTTATGTATAAGTGTTCTAATAATTAAATTTAAATTCATTGAAAAGCGGATTGAAGATTACACAGACAATAGAATTTCCTCTGAAAAGAAATAGAAAGCATATAAGCTCTTCTTGAAGTTGTAAGTAATGGAAGATTCGCGAGCAACGGCTGCACAGGAAGTTACTGCTGCAAAAAAATTAACTCGATAAGGAACTTTCAAATTCTGACATATCTTACTTCATACCTTTTAACCTTATAATTATGTATACTTTATGTATAAAATGTGTAAATAGAACATTTTTAATTACTTAATTTTGTAATATACTCGAATTAAAAAAATATTTTATGCGGCCATGATAACTAATAAGTTAGGGGGTAGGAGTTCTTTTTAATTCTTTTTGTAAGTAGGTTTATTCATATTATCGTCGAATTTGATAATTGGACCACTGCGAGTATCCGTATCGTTAAAGCTATTAAGAGATTGTTTTGATAATCTCTATCTCCTCCCCCTTCTCTATCTCACTCTATCACTCTCTATCTCTCTCTCTCTCTCCCACACTTCAGCTGGCTAAGTATTCCAGAGGGCGATCAACTGGAGATATCGAGGAACACTCTCTTCATTCAGCTAGTCGAGGCCTCTCTAACGCAAGGTATGTCTGTCTCACTGTGTTTGTCTGTCTATCTGTCTATCCTCTGTATGCCTCTGCCCACTGTCTAATGCCACCTTTTCAATTAGAGTAGATATCCTGTCTTCTGGGTTGTTACTATAACAGTATAATCGGTATCCTCGATATCCTCGTGAAGCACCACACCAGCTTTATTTAAATATATATTGTCAATGTTTGTGAGCAATTATGCCCAAGAATGAATTTCTTAGATTAAACAGTATTCTGAAGTCTGTTTGTTTTGCCTCTACCTAGAGGTTTTGTTTTCTCTCTTCGAGAATTGTTAATCTTCTCTGACTCTAATAATGACTTTTATTCTCATACTACAAAGTTTCAACTTTTTCTTCATCATGTGTGTACGTTGTTATAAATCGTGTTTATTTGAATAATGTATGCTGTTGGCATGGTAATATTAGATACGTGTTTATTCTGATTCCCACCGCGATATTTAAAACTATTCAGAACTACGCTGAGTTTTTAAATCGTGTGAAACCTTTTACGTGCTTGAATAAACTATGTATCTAATTCTATTATTACTATAGGTTAATTTATATAGTTGATTTTAATTAATCTATAATCCCTTCCCACTGCTCAAGGGGCGAAGCCACCCGAAAATTTTAACGAAAATAAGCGGATACTTTGGAATTACCTAATTAATTACAGACAGAAAAAAGTATGTATTTAACGTGGCACAGTCGAATTAATCATATGGGTGATACAGGAATATAGTTACGATCTTACTAGCTTTATGAAATATTTATCATTTGTCTGCAAGTAACAAGCGTATACTTCGACTAGCTGTACAGATAAATAGGATCTAACTATATTATATCGTTGTGATTGAGGTTCAACATCCATACTCCATGTTGTACTGGCGAGTAAAGTCCGTTAATTTATTGTACTTGGAAATTAAGAGATTATTATTATGTCATGTATTATCGTAAGACTGTCAACATGTGCGCCTAATAGGAATAACATTATTATAATTATATTAATTATGATGAAACAGATCAAAAGGAACTGGCATGAAGTTAACATACAACTAATTTATCTTTCCTGAATGTCGAGATATTCCGCCTAATTCGACTAATCAGAATTATAGGAGTTAGCATCACGTCCTCATTGAAGAGGTTATCATTATAATAATATATCCTTGAAAAGTAGCGCAGCATATCCTACTTACTGTATCATTATTATTCCAAAATAATTAATAGCTCGCATAGTATCCATCCGCGTCATAACGTGTCCTGTCTTCCAACTTTAGAAGTGGGTACATACTATGTGAAATAGGCGGCCTATGTCGTGTTGTGAAGACCTGGACCGGGATCATGTGCTGTACAGACAGTACACTGAAGTGAATGTAATTAACATAGGAACTGATGGCAACTTTTTAATATTGATTAATTCATTTATAATAAGAAATTAAGGTCCGCTTTGATCAGTTATTTGTTGTTCATCAACCGACTTGTTATAAGTTAATTATAGATCAGGTTGAATTGATTGTTAGCAACAGGATATTTTCCAAGTCGAAGTTTATTAAATATCACCGTGTCCGTCTTTACAATCATGTAGACTGGTCAACCTAGAGTAACCGTTTTGTATATACTCCGCGTGTTACCTATTAATAGCATGTCAACATTTCCCACTGGCTGTTCGGGTGTGACGTGTGTGGGATTACAATAGTCAGGTGAGGTTGTCCGCGACCGGAAAAAACCTGGAAAATTATCAAAGCCACCAAAAAACAAGGAATTTGGCGAATTCAAGGGGGGGAAACGGGGATTTAGCTATTTACAAAATGAACACGAAAATGAAAATGTCCTGAATAGAGAAAAGGCCGTCGCGCAAAATTTATCGTGCTTGTATCATGCAGGGTTGTCAAACTAAATCTGAGTATTCGTCAATTATTATTTCCAATAGTGCGTTGTTGCCCAAAGAATAACGATATTATTGTTTTTGTATGATATTTCAATTTATATAAAAATGTATCTTATTTTTCATAAAATTGAAAAATCTGTAATAATCAAAGAGCGTAATAAGTTTGTTCGTGGATACAAATCGATGTTTTTTAGAGTTAAATATCTCATTTGTCACCATTAATACTAAGTATACTACTTGAGAACTGCAAAGATATACTACCGAAGGATCACCAAAAAGGGAGTGGGGTAGTGAAAATTGAATAACTTTGAAACGTGACTGAGAAAGAGTGCCGTGATTTTTTAAATCGAAATCTAAGAAAACTGTTAAAAATATTTTCTTGTCTAGTCCGTGTTTCAAAATGTCAAAGAAATCTACGGTGTACAAAGTAATTTACTGTAATTTAAATGTTCCCATTTGATGGTAACCTTTCAAAATTTGCTTATGAAGCAAAGTCTTCGAAAACCTTGTAAATAACTGTAAACGTTTTAGTTCACTAATAGCATTTTCTGTGTAGATTCAGTTAAAATATTGTTTGTAGCGCTTTTTTTAGAAACGAAAATTATCATAATCAAACAAACTTTTTCACGTGCAATTTGATAAACTTTGATTGAAATACACAAATTTTTAAAAAGATAATTTAAAATTCGAATCATTCGATTGACTCGTTTGATTAATATCGTGTTATTCTCCCCTTGTCAAGGAGGCACAGAACAGGAGGACTGTCTCCCCCAGCTGGACGACCTCATTGAGACACACGAACTGGCCGAGTTCCGGGGCAATCGGCCCTTCGAGTACCTCCTGCGCTCCTCCTTCGAGGCCGCTCTGCACAGGCATCGCGCCTAGTTGGGCGGATTTGATTGGTCAGCACGACTCGCCGCCAGCGGATCGTTGCGTCATCAGCATTTACCAGCTCTCGCTCGTCATCAGCTGGTGGAATGCGCAATCTTGTTTTTATTGATTTTAAACTTTAATAGTGAATCATAGATAACGGTCGTCTAGGCCATCTGTGTTAATCATGGCTATCAAATACAAAATCGATATATTATAGTATAAACATTACAGCATCTACAGATTGCATTTAAGAATAGTATGTAAATTAATTTTGGCTATCGAAGTTACTCTAAGATTTATTTAAATTAAATTTAATTCGGAATCGTGTATTTGGATCACATTTATTCGTATTATATGTATAAATGTGATCGAAAATCACGATTCAGTATTAAATGAAATATAATATAATATAGATTTTTCTTATATTGATCTAATATAATTTAAATGCGAGGGAAACACTGATGTCTTCTCTATACAATCAATTATAAATTTGTTTATTGTATCTAATATACCGCGACATACGTCAACGATTCATTGTATATTTCAAGATTGTATTTTTCAGTAATTATTAAATTGTAATAATTATTTTTTATATGTTTTGTATCAATTACTCTTTATTTTTACGATGGTTTAATAAAATGTCCTGTGTTTGTGTTCCTTCTTGTTTTGTCCCTGTTTTTGGAATATTATCTAATCATTTAGGGAGCTGTAAGTTATTTAACCAAATTGATGTCAAAATATGATAAGAGAACCAGTCTTTGTATCTTAAATTCAAAGTTGTGAAGTTATATCTGTAAATGTTGAAAATAGCTATTTTTAATTCAATTATACCTTTCCACTTTTATCTATAGTAGCATTCAATAACAACAATTTATATTTTACTTTATTATAATAACTCGCTTCATGTTTTCGTTTAACCCTTTTTTCAAAGAAGTGAAGTTTTTGATTGAACTATATTACAACATGTATGACCCTGATTTTTATACTCCGCTGGCTAAAATACTTTTATCTATCTAAAAACTAAAAAAGTATTTTTACATACTAGAAAAAATGTGATATTAATTAACTATTTTATCCCCCCCCCCCCCCCCAACTTGCAACATTAATTAAAAAAATAAGTTTGTTGTAATTTATATACATATAACTTGAATATTGAAATTATTTATTAAAATAACCAGAAATGTTATATAATACTCAACTTAAAAAATATACTAAACAAATATAGATCTTGTGATCTGGTAGCATTGCATTGATCAAAAGTTAAAACATGATTTTTACGTTATCAGGTCATAAATACTAATGGATTCATTTTTTTAATATAAAAAAAGCCCGACAATTCTCTAAGGAGGTATCGGTATACCAAATTTCAGCTTAATCGGATGGATGATAAGAAGTTTGTTTTTCCAGGGGTGGGGGATAGGCCTAAAATACCCTCCACGCAGCAAACTCTACAAAATAAGTTCACGTAAGATGGGTTAAATAAAACAGCTTTTGCTAGCTGATGTCTTTACCTAGTGGGAGCAATTGTTTTTAATCAAAATTTTTCTCTCGTTTACGTGAAAACAATTGTGAAATTTATATACATCTTTTTAGCATAAAATTAACTAGCTTCGCAAATGTATTCATCATGTAAACTAACTATTTTGATAATTGAAAAAATTATTTTCGATGCCTAATTTATTAGTTTTTTTTTCAGAAGAATTAATCTCTAGTGATCGTTCCCTTGTGGAAGGCATTTGTAGACCAATATATTATGTATAAAACTAAAAGTTGTTTGATATTTTGCGGAAAACAGAATTGATCATGTATGTTTATTTATATTTGAGTTAGATGTTCCATTTATTTCGGCAATTATTCCGCTATTACATTTTTAATAACAAGTATTAAGCGTAAGATTATACTGAACTAGTAAAATGGAATCACCTCAATAATGTGGCGTAATTTTATCACTGCATAAGATTGAGTAAAATTATAAATTCAGAATTTATATTAATTACGAGTAAATTTTGAAAAATGAACTGCTCATTTTAAAAATATTCTTACATAATTATATACATATATATATTGATAGCAGTGAATTTTTATTTTCATACTTCACACATAAAAGGTAATGAGTGGAAATCTTTCACTCATATTGTATTTATTCTCTTACACTCATTGAAAAATACCATTAAAATTTGATGCTAAATTGGGAAATGATTAATGTGTATTTTTCGGAATCTGGTTCTATTTATCAAACTGCAACCTTTCCCAAAAGTTAAGACTTTGGAGCATTTAAAAAAATTTCATTCATGCAGCCTGATACGTAGATTTTTATAAAATGTCTAAACTTATAAATAAAAATCTAATTTTCCGAATACAGAATACCACAAATATTTATAACTGCTCTAAACGACTTGTTATATCTATATTGAAAGCGGTCAAAATAAAGGTCAATTGTACACATATGTTACTTTACTTATTCAACTATGCGACACATTTATAAATGTTGATTCTATAGTATTTCCGGAAATAATATAATTACGTACATATTTCAGGAGCACAATTACATTATATAATGTAATTACTGTAAAGTATATACTACGCATAGTAAATTAATATAACAAACATTGTTATATTAATGCATAATTAACAGATGTGGTCATGTGGATATATGCGGCTTTTTATAGATTATTTAATTCATCTATTGTAAAAAAAGGGTACGTTAATATTGGGATTAACTTTCAATAAATCAATATTTTCTTGTCTAATATATAATATACTTAAAAGTTGTTCTCTTGATGAGATAGAACGTTATAGCCTTAATGAATTCATTTTGATACAAATAATTTTTATTGAATTAATTTTGTAAATAATCTGATTTTACGAAAACGATCAAAAGAATGTCTATAAAAGATGCTCCCACCTTGGCTTAAATAGTTAATATTGAGGTTCTCATGGTGACAAAATAGGTGCTAATTTGTAGGAATCAATATCGGTCATCTGTAATTATTTTTAGTGACTTTTTGAAAGAAAATCCGAAGGAAACTAAATCAAATCTGGAGAGTTAAATAACTTTGTCAAAGTCAGCAAATTTTAAGAGAAACTTGGAGATGTTTGATTTTAAAAGTATCAAAACAATTATTCGCATTTTTCTAGTCGTATGCATTTAAATTAGTTAAGATTAACTAATGAAATATCTATATCTTTATTTAATGATATAAATGTTTTTGGTATTATCGTATTAGTGGGTACATTCAATTTCTAGGGATGTACATCCCTTTTTAAGTTCTGAATAACGGAAATAAGATAGTATGCTGTATGGTTTATTTTTGTATTTTGGATAAGCGTATCTTATAATAACTATGTCAAGTTTTTATTTTATAGTTTTATTAATTTTAAGAAAATTACTAAAAATTAGATTAAAAATAAGGATCTGTATACACAAGACAAATAAAAAACAATAGTTTCGAAAAATAAACTCTTTAATATATTGTAGTCAACAAAGTAATAAAGAAATATACTTGTAGGTTTACTTTACAGGTACACATTGTATGAGAAAAGGTAGAGAAAGAACAAGAGGCTAATGAGAACCCAGGTAGATATACACATTCATTGTTGTCAGAAATACATTAAATACTCTATATGACTAAGATAAAGTAAATATAAATAAGTCATATAATACAGAGAATTATAGTTATTTAAAAAAGCATTCTTACTGTCATAAATAGGAACTGTAAGTAAAAAAAAAGGTAACATTTATTATTGTTTACGTGATTAATTGTTGACAAATTCAACGAACAAATAATATCAATTGGTTGCTTTTATAATAATACTTATTTGTATTTTTTAAAATAAATATTCAAAATTCAGATGGTAAAGTTTGAGAAGGTACAAATTAACTGCCACAAAGATCATGAGCGAAACAAAAAAACAAACAGCCAACACATTGCATTCTTCAACACACTTGCGGAAGTTATCTTTTGGAAAAAAACAACAATGACGTAGTTTTTCAGGACAAACTCCCCTTCCCTCCCTCGCTTTGTCAACAATTTTAAACACCCTCGACCTTAAGGGGACAAGGAAATAGACGCGCATAAAAGGGAAAAGGAGCGAGAGAATTATACCTCACAAGTAAGTAATACGGAGAATAATGCAAATAAATACTGGATATATATAAATACAAAGTGGACTGTTGGAAAAATTTACAATTTACACCAGTAAAAAATATACTGAACGTTACTTCGTGAATGCTCCTTTTTGACTAGAATGTGAACACAATTGCGGTTGAAATGGATAAAGTTGCAGAACTAGATACGATATAGGGTGACTATTATAATGTTCATATTATATATTGATATTGCTTCCAGTATAAAATTATCAGCTTATAATCAACAAACAGTGACGGAACATTTAAGCGATGATCTAAAATTGAAAATAATTCAATGGTACATTAAGAGAGTACTTACATGAGTAATATGATAAAAACAAATTTTATTTAATATCAAGAAAAAAATGCAAATATGGTTATATCAATATTGTGTTAATAATAACAAATGACCGTATTAACTAAACATCAAATTAGGTAAGAGTAGTCATTAAATACGTATGAATGTGCCGTATAATGCATTTTGCCTTTTCGCTATTCTTAGTGGCGGAAGCAGTAATTGTTGTCACAATTTTCTCATGATACTGACAAAAAAATCAGAAGTTATTCATCCGGGTAATATGAACTGGAAGGGAAGTGGCGCATTGATCACTCATAGAGGCACTGTTCAAGGTCCACTTTTGTGCATTGCGTAATAAGCACGCCAATGCTGACCACTTATTTGCTTGTACATATTATACTACCGGCGAAAATCAAAAATTTGACAGCATTTATTCCACCCTGAATAGAATGATTATTACTATATTTTCTTTAAAAAACGATACACATCGTATACACAACAACACTTTTGCACTAAATAAGTATAGTATATGTTGTGAGAAATGCCAAGGTACATAAATTAATAAATATATACATATACAAACATGAAAAGGTTGCATTGTTAGCGCTCAGAAAATGATTCTTATCAGACATTACTAGTGTAACAGTCTCGACACACTCGAACCTGAGCTGAACTCATTGTGAGTCATTCGATCGATGTAATAATACTTTGGACATGGGCTGCAATATTAATAATATATAATGATGATGATGATGACTCACTGTCACACCTCACAACTGGCTCCTATCTATAATCTATAGAGTTCCGCAGAGGTCAACTATAATACGAGAGATAGGCTATTTGCGTATCTATTATTCGTGCAAATAAGGATCCATAAGGATATTGTAATAATTATATATTATATTCTGATAATTAGTCTTCAAATATGAACTTGATAGAGGATACGAATTTTCCCGATTTTACAATTTAGCTTAAATTCAACTTAGTTTTTTATACAACTGTCTAAAAAAGTGTATCAATCAATAAAAAATTGGATAACAAATTACAATCTCTGCGACAATGAGGGGAATTTCTTTCACATTAAAGTTAAAAGAAATCTTTCATAATATGCAAATTAGTTCATTTGACCTGACAGTAATATATTGGTAAACGTTAGGGAGGGTTGAGCTCGGGAAACACAAGGCATCCAATGTTCTTGCCTATTATATATAATATGTTGCTTGTAGGAATCTCGCCTACCAAATTTTATTCATCACCAGGAAAACCGTCAGAAGAGACTGGAGCAGAGAAAGTACAACTTAAGTGTACAATACAACAACAAAAAAAAAGAGACATTACAGTTTTGTTTTGGCTTTACAGTTTCATTTGTAACAAAGTATATATTTTTACTAAATTAATTAGGATTTTTCATTTTATTCATTGACGCATGCAGTTGCGGTGTGAGTAAACTGCCCTACAATTGACTCGTTATGATTTCAGCGGATTTAACTACACACAGCTATAGGCTCTAGGGAAGGAAGGAAGCGAGGCGTGGAGGGGAGTGGAGTGGAGGGCGGTGTCATCGCTCCTCAATGCCCCGATCAGGCTTGGCCTCGGACTGGGTGAGTTCCGTCATCGTGTGGTCGGCGGCATGGAAGCGGTAGACGGGATTGGAGAACTCGACCCCAGCCTTGGTCACCTTCTTGGTGCGGAAGGCGCCGTCGATTGAGGTGAGACTGAAGCTCAGTGCGCCTGTGCCATTCATTCTGCGTGGAGGGTGGGGGTTATGATTTCCTGCTTATTTATCTCGGATGTATTTACAGTGAAATAGTTAAAATTAAATAGAATCTAATAGGCTGAAATATGATAAGTAGTATACGTTATCTGCACTTTGCAACAGTTCAAAACTTTATTAATGACGTATTAATGACGATTAATAAAAACGAAAGTAAAAATCGAAAGTGAAACTGAATATGATATATTACGTACCTGGTGTGGCGCCTGCGCTTCATGTGGTAGCGGAAGAGGAAGGCCGCAATCACCAGGAGGAGAGTGAGAAGGAGGAATGCCACGAAGGTGATGTAGATGATCTTCGACTGTTTCACCGGCTGAAAGAGAGAGAGAAATTGTGATAGCAACGTCACACTTGATACCGTTGGCACGACAGCACTAGGCGACCGAACGACCGTGCAAGATTCTTGACGAGTGAAATTCCTGTGCTTTCCCGCAAGAATCCCGCTAAAATTCTTGTATGGATAGGCATAAAAAAAAATGCCCTGTAGAATCCCGCAAGAATCCTACATTTCTTGTCAAGAATCATCTTGCAGGAATACTCGCTCAATAATAGTACAATGGTCAGTCAGACTGTCAAATAACTAAGTACCGGTTAAATTAATAAAAAATTAACTATCTTAACTATAGATAGTTAATGGTTATATATTACGAAGACCATAAAGAATGCTTAAAACTAGTTATAAAGGATAAAATGCATCTAAACTCTTCATCGGGTTATATGGTGATTAAATAATATAGATATTTTTTAATTAATCAAATATATAAAAAATATTCACTCTATTATAGCTAATATAATTATTACTAATTAAATAAAGTACAATAGTTAAATAATTATCTTTATAATATATATATGGAAAGGCAAAAGAGACAAAGATAGACACGAAATAGGCCGGAAATGTTTGCAGACAATCTGAAAAAAAGGTCTTCCCGTTCAATTATTTTTATTTTTAGACGTATACGTCTATACTTTCCTCCTCTATAATGGTCACCCAAAAACAGACCGATTTTCACTACTATATATAGCAGGGTTCTTCTATGAGACTTCTGGAGAGAGGGAGAAATACAGATCAGCGCCGTAAATTTATTTCAATTAGAAATAATGTAGACAATTTGCCACAAAAAAAGCCAGGGTATAACAATTATTTTATATGATTTCATTAATTTCAATGGATACACTGTGGTGTGCGAGAAGAGGTATAAAACAGTTAAAATAAGTTGACAAGAAAAATGAGCGCATAAAGAAATTGATTTATAAATTTTGCGCACACGTCGTCTGCACTGTTGCCTGCATGCGGTAGAGGAATAACCGGCCAAATCAATGGCATCAATTAATATTATTGTATAATCAAATAATAATATCAATAAATTGACAATATTATATTATAAAGATTGACTCAGCTAAAAATTCGAAAACAATACTTTTGAATTTTATAGACCTGTGAACCTGAAGCCGTCGTTTTTTTGAAATTCAAGTGTTTTGTCAAGCATGATAAGAATGGGTTTCAACAATAGGGTCGAGGGCAATTTTTTCCCATGTTTCGACATGCTTTTCGTGGACTGTTTTCCTTCCATTTTCGAGGCGTTTCGAGGACTTATCTTCAACAGATTCATTTCAAAGGGTTTTAGAGTAGGCTCACAATGGAAAATACTAATTAGAGCTAGGGTTTTTCGTGGGTTTTTGACGGCCTGTACGGGCTGTGTAGGGATAATCTCTCTATCTCGCGACCAGAGAAGAAACTGCAGCGACAACTCACCTTCTCAGGCGGCGTGGGTCCGTCCCTCTTGAGGCCTCCCAGATAGACAGGGGCGGGCAGATGCGTATTGAGCCAGGCGATCCCGCGGCTCAGCAGGTGTTTGCGTATTGCGGCCTGGTCCAGACCTGTGTTGTTGATGCGTGCAATCACCACCAGCTGGGTGAGCGGTTCGCTGATGGGAGAGGAGGGAGTGGGGG
>JAUZND010092344.1:0-14615 GCA_034780555.1 Coelogynopora nodosa | reverse complement strand
ATATGGTTATTTTCCTATAGTTTTCCTAACTGGAGTTTATGACGTAATCAGGTCATAAAAATGATACCAATTGATAAATTTTTTTGAAAATTAAAATCGCTCGACAAGTTTTTAGGAGGTATCTGCATACCAAATTTCAGCTTAATAATCAGATAATAGGAAGTTTGGTTATCCAGGGGGGGTAAAATACCCCCCGCTCCATGTAGCAAACCCTACAAAGTATGTCCACGTACGAAGGGTTAATGAAATCGTTTTAATTCTAAACTCATTTTTTACATATCCCAACAAAATACAATCTTGTATCCAACGCGCCTAAATCGCTATAAATTGTTATAATCGCTATAAAATTAGTATAGATGATATGTAGGGGAAACTGGTAGAGATTTAAATATTCGTAATAAAAAGCATAAAAGCAATAACTAATTGTTATATAAATAGTGCGTTATTTAATCATATCGTCACCTTTAATAATCTACTGATTTCTATTATTTCTAAGATTTATTCACAAATATAATAATTATAATGTTCATCGTATTATCGAGACCGCCTTTTAAAATCTAATTCTGATTATGTTTAAAATTTGGATAAGCTTCTTTTCATCTAATAGCCACATCACAAGACGTTTACTCTAAATTCAATTACATAATCAATTCGTATTAATCTTTTCAGTTGCGTAATAAGGTGACGGAATTTCCGCAAAAATAAATTCTTTAATTTTTTTGTGATTTAATTTACATTAATGTTGTATGTGTTTGCATACAATTATGTGACAATTCAGACAATCTTTATTACTTTAGGTTCAATTGTTATATATAAATTGTACGTTTTGTTTCCTTGTTTATATTTACGCATGCTATTTATTAATCAGACTTATCTCTATTATGCTGAAGTCGTTTGTGTGTACGTTCCTATCTAAAGAATTGCTTGTATACAACGCTTATTACAAAAGATAAAATACCCTACTACTTTTATTTTTTAACTTGCTTTGTGAAATAAGAGTATTTACGTGAATTTACTGTAAAACAATTCCGAAATCTTGACCTCAACTACGGCCACAATAAATTATTTACTCTAAATGATGAACATTCTTCATATAAATTTCATCACTGCAGAACATGTGAAATACGATTCAGAATTGCAATATTATCACACTATGCAGGTTACCACGGCCTTCTGCTACCAATTATAATATACATAATTTTGGTGGGCATAAATTTTGTTTAAAAAATAATCTAAAATTGTTCACGTATATCGTTGATTGAAGGCTCATTCAGTTTGATGAGAATATGCGCAAGTTCGCCTTGCATTATAAAAATAATCAATTAAAAAATGAAATTGCTCAAGCATATTTTCGGTTAAACATAACTATATAAAAAACTGCATTTTTTATTGAGTTTTTATTTTTTTGTATACATCAGTATAAAGATTTTGATAAATATGAATGTTTGGTTTAAAGATTTACTTCGCCTATATATATATATTCGGTTAATACACGTCAGAAAGTTATAAAACAACTGGATTTCTCTTTGGGTTCTTACTCTTTTGCATACATTAATTAGTATTGAAAGTTTTGTCACTGAGTTATTAAAAATAAATATTATGTTCAGCTATTATCTAATATTATTTACTTACTATTCGCATCTATGAAAGTATTAGTCAGTTTTCCATATTATTTTAGATTTTCAAAAACATAGACACTGTTCTTATCCTTTTTACATTTTTATTATTTTTTTAATAATTATTTTTTAAATAATTGTTTTAGTAAACACAGTATATATTAGTAATTTAGTAAACACTGTAAGCTACGAATATATTGTTATTTATATTGTACTATATGTGTATTGATAACAATAAATTGGTTAACAAAGAGAAATGGAACGCAGTAAAATCAATAGGAAATTTCTAATCATTTAATATACTGTAATGTGTCGTAGTATGAATTGCCAAACAAATTTAAATTAATTATATAATCGTAATTTGGCTGTCAAACTGATTTTATTCAATCTCAGGTGGTAGTGACAAAGTCATTTTTTGAATATTTTGCCGATTAAAATATTTTAATTTAACATTGATTATTTATCGGCCAATTTTTTTGGCTAGTAGATTTGTAAATTATATAGAATGAGTTTATCATATAGCAGTTTAAAATAAGAAAAGATGTTTCAGATTTTGACCTTTGGTAGATTTAACAAAACGATACTTTTGCAGTCTATTGATTTCTATACAACGTCAATCGATGTTTATATTTATGGAGCATACAAAGTACAAAATACGTTAGTATAGTAATTCAATGAACCAGAATGTAGTTATATGGTTGTTATAGAGTTTGGTGAAAATATTATTCTACTTCAGTGAAGCATTCTTTCATGTTGTGACACGCACAGAGCTGGTTAGTTAGTTTGTTCGTTTATACTATTTAAATTATTTTGTATTTAACATTTCATTTTATACTAATAGGTACTGCCGTGAGTTTGATATGTTGATTGATTCAGTTATAGGTAAAAGAATTATTAGTATATATTATATTTTATTGAATATATATTATGCTTGTAATAATAATGTGTTATTAGCCTTAACATTATATAATTGTGTATTTAAAAAAAAAAATCTAAAGTATCCTTATTTTGTTTTCAATTCTGTATAATGTTCTATGTTATTTTTCACATTGTATATGTACAATAGATATGGATTCCTTTATCTAAATAAAATAATAAATAAATAATATAAACAAACAATCGATATCTATGGTATTTACATTACTTATTTTGATAATGTTATCACGTAAATATATTAACTTATTTTTCTTAGTAATTTTAGCTTTTTCGTTTAATTTTGTTGCTAAAACTTTAATTTTATTTAACAGAGCAACATTTTGATATGCCTACTACTTCTGTATACCGTATATATACACACCATTTTGATATAGAAAATATGTAAATATGCCTAGATGTACATATATAGTTTACATTGTTTTATTTAGATACAATTAGTCTCATATAGTTGCACACATTTTTCGTGCATTTTTGTATGTTTTTATAGTATTTTGTTCGATCATTAAATTTATATAAGATTTTATTAACTAGGATTATAAAGTGATGGGTTATTTACAGTCTCTTGTTTACATTAATCTTATGACACATACATTTCATCTAATATACACATTATGACATATATTTCATCTAATATACATATTATGACATATATTTAATCTAATATACATATTGTGACATTTATTTAATCTAATATACATACATATATCGTCTAATATAGCCTACACATATATTTCGTCTAATATACATATATATTTCGTTTAATATACATATATTATATATTCTTTTATTAATATACATACCTATTTACATTGGCATTACATTTACGGGCCTCATACATTTCTAATACGGACTGCCTCCCTCAATAATATGTGTTGTAACATTAAATCTTATTTTAAATCTTATATTAAAAACTTCAGGGTGTTCCAAAAGTTCCTACGACATATTAGAGAAAAATAGTTTTTATTAAATTAATATATTAACAACAAGCAGAATTATACTCCTAAAAATGAAACTATACATTCAGAGTGTACAAACAATAATGTTTAAACGGTATGTAGTAGGATACACAAATTATATGTCATAGGGATTGACCTGCAGCCCACCCTTGTCAACACACAAGTGCCGTCGTCTGAAGGTACGCTTGTTGATGGATTCGAGAATGTTTGTAGGGATCCTGCCAAATTCCCTTGTAATAATTTCTTTCAGATAAGCTATGTTTATCGATTTCTGAGCAACTATTTTCGGTTGCAAGATTCCCCAAAGTGCGTTATTGCAGGATGTCAAATCTGGACTTCGCGGCGGCCATGGTGTCAGTCCAAATTTGCCGACCCATCGGTCTTAGAAATTTTCTGTCATGAATTCTCTTGTTCTCATTGCCGTGTCAGCAGGAGGACCATCCTGTTGTACATGAGATGCCATTAGAATACCCACTAGCTTCTAGTGCAGGGATGAATTCTTCAGTAAGCATAGTAATGTAGTTTTCCACAGAGACCATGCCGTTGAAGAAAAACGGACCAATGAGATGCTTAGCCGTAATTACTGCCCACACCATAACTTTTGGAGGGTGCTCCTTTCACTTGTTCCCAGAAATAAGTATTTTGTTTAGACCAAAACGAAAGCTGCAAACTACCACGACCTTCAGCATATACTGCACACTCATCCGTGAAGAAGAGTTTATCTCTTCTAATGTTGTCATCGTATTTTGCCAATATTTGTTGGCAGCATAAGACACGATTCTCATGATCTGCCTCACAGAAATTGTGTTTTTTTTGGCTTCCAACTTCTGTATCCCTGTGTAATGTCGTTTGTGGTAAATTTAGTTCATCAGATCTCCTCCTTACTGACATATGTGGGTTATATTCCAGCGATTGAGTAACATTCTTATGTTCATCACCTCGATCATTTGGGTGTCCACATCTTGGTAAATCATGGATGCTTCTGGTTTCAAATAATTTGTCATGCCAAATTTGTATCACTCTTGTATCTGGAGGATTAACATCAAATCGTTCTCTTAATTTGCTTTTCAAACTTCTGATGGCAGCAATATTATTATCATTATCATGCTACCAGGCGGCTGCTAAATTTCAATATTCAATAGTATACTCGCTGCTGTCTGGCATTTTTTAGTAGAAAGTAAATTAAAGCCAAATTGTAATTATTAAATTTAAAAATTCTAATCTATGCATATACACACTAAATAGCTGTTTTCTCTATGTCCAATAAGAGTCAAATATCATAATTTCAATATCATATGAATTATCAACGCCATAGATGTTGTTAATATATTAATTTCATAACATTTATTTTTCTCTACGTCATAGGAACTTTTGGAAAACCATCTATATATATATTGGTGTATCAGTTACATAATGATACCTACTAATGGATTAGTTATCTTTCAGCTTTGTGAAAGTTGTAAATAATTGAATGCATACATTATTTTTTGGCAATAATTAATATAATAATTATTACATGAATATATATCTTGTATACAGATCTGTACTTATGTTTCTACAGAATTATATTTGTAAAATGTTATATATATATACTTATATTTATTGTGGAAATATCAAGAATGTTATGCAACAATCTTTTCACTACTTCTTTGAACATATAAGTAACTATGCTAAAATATCTCATTTGAAGTCAAAATTGAATATTTTGATATTCTGCACATTATTTTATTTTATTTAAAAAAAATTATCATGAAGATAATACAAGACAGAATCCAATTATAATTGTCATGCAGCTCATAAATTAATCTAAAAAATAGAAAATATTGTTACAAGTAATGGTACAAGTTTTGGCGACCATTTGAGGACCCCGCCCAGTCCAGGACTGGTCGGCAAACAAGCCACCTGATTGGGGACTTCACAAATGTCTGCAAATAGATGAAAGTCCGGGACTTGTCAGACATTTGGGGACTTTAGAAAAGTCCACAATCGGTCAGAGTTCTCAAATGGTCATCAGCCATCTGACCAATTGGGGACTTTTTTTTAATGTCTGCTACTGGTTGGTTTAGTTGCCAATGGTTTACTAACATGAGTTAACCTCATGAATTCGTTTTTATTTTTGTTTATAAATTTAGGTTATTATCATGACAAAATTGAAAGAGATAAACAATGTAAAGTTTTCATTGATTTTCGTCATTATATAAAACTTGTAAATTGTGTTCTTCATAACAACTTCTATTTTTAATTTTCAGGTTGAAAAGAAAAAAGAAAAAATGTGAACTTATGAGAAAGTTATGTTATACTTTTTTTATTAATTTGTGCACATGCCAGCAGTAATATGATATGGTAAATATCTTTATTTCTTCAATACCATTAACTTTTGTATTCTTGTAGCTTTTGATGAGTACTACATATATTTTGTACATAAACAGAGAGATTTCTATATGACATGAACAATTAAAGATTATAAGAAACAATAATAAAAATGCTGATATGACTATTAATGAAACATTATAATTAATTCTCAGTTATTTAAAACCAAAGTTCTACAAAAAACAAAACAACTGTCAGCTGTGTTGACTGTATTTAGTATATGTTGGAACTTCAGGCTGAAACATTAACACACATAAAAGACAAGTTTATTTTAAAATATTCTATAGTGTTTGGCCATAATAACATTTAGTTAAAATAAACTAGTTCTTAAAATGATGTTGGAATAGATTAGAGATGGGTCACAAAATTTAGCATACAATTATTACTGATTGATCATCTTTCAATATTATTGTCTACATTAATCTGATCAATGACTTTGGATTTTAAAAATAATTACACAAAGTGAAGCTGACATGTAATTATTTAAAAATTCAGGGGCATTGATTAGATTAATTTATATAACTGTATCAAAAGAAATATGGATCAACAATATATATTTCCAATTTCTCAATGTCCAGTGGAGGTCTTGTGTTTGCTGGGTATAACTTAGATAAAACAAAAATATGAGTAACTGCCACTATTTCACAGAATTTATTATTACATTTAATAATCACATTATTGTACTGTTAGTACTGTAGAGAACACAATAACTAGCCATTCCCTGACCTGAAAATCAAGGAACATTTAAAGAAATTAAAACATCAAATTAATAATATATATATATAACATAACTTTCCCATAACTTCACATTATTTCTTCCTCTTTTCTTTTCAACCTGAAAATTAGAAATAGAAGTTGTTATGAATAACACAATTATCAAGTTTTATATAATGACAAAAATGTAAATACTTGACTTTGTTTGTCTCTTTCAATTTTGCAATAATAATAACCTAAATTTATAAACAAAATGCAAAACACAAAAATAAAAACAAATTCAAGAGAATAACTCATGTCCATAATCTATCTGCAACTAAGCTAACCAGTTGCAGACATTTGAAAAGTCCCCTATGGTCAGCTAGTGATAACCATTTGAGGAACCAGACCCATTGGTGACTTTTCCCCAAATGTCTGACAAGTTCCAGACTTTCAACTATTTGCAGACATTTGTGAAGTCCCCAATGAGTCAGCTTATTTGCCAACCAGTTATGGACTGGTCAGGGTCCTCAAATGGTCACCAACCCAAGTATTGATATATAATAGAGTGAACAACTTTTTGTACCTTGACATTTAATGATATTATATTTTTTATATCATGCTGACTTATACTCCATTATATTTTGAAAATTAAAATTAAGTAACTATTAACTATAGCCAATAATGTATTGACAGTTTTAGATTTTCTTATTATTTCAGTTTCTTATATATATCAGTTCTCTAAATTTAATATTATAGTAAGAAAATATTATATTCATATATATTAAATACAATACAATAATTATTAATATATAATAAGTCAGAAAAATATTTTCAAATATAATTAGCCTAATAAATATTTTCAGTAAAAATTAATAAGTACAATTTTGTATTAATAATGTTGTGTAATTTTGTTTAATAAAAGTAAAACTATAATTAAAAGTATATTTTAGTACTAAAATATATTTTTATAATATATATGTTGACGACCAATCTAGAATGCCGACCAATCTTAGATCGGTCCCACCAATCTGGAATATTAGATCGGTCCAATGTCGAAATAATTTTAAATCCCAGATTGGTCGGACAGATCTAGTATTCCAAATTGGTCAGACCAATCTAAGATCGGTCGGCATTCTAGATTGGTCTGCAACATATATAATAATAATTGTATACTGAAGTCTGATAGTAGTTAAATTTTTGTATTGCTTATATTAATTAATAAGAGTAATTTTTAAATATAATTATATTATTTTAATTAATTAAATTTAAGCCTTCTATAAATGAGTTAAAGGTATTTTATTAAAAGCTTATCAAAGTTAATTGCTTGTTACTTTTAATGAGTGAAAAATTAGGTTAGTTAAATTATTTCTGAAAACCATCTGCCTACCTGGTAATTATTTATGTTAATTAAGGTATAGAGAAAACAGGTTGTATACCTTTGCTATAGCTGTTAATTAAGGTTATATATATATATATATATATGTATTATATTTGACTTTTCCTTGACCTTTCTGACATTATTAAAGTAATTTAGTATAAATAAATATGCTGTTTATAGATCATGAAGTTATTTTAACTGCTTTATTCTTTGCAATTAATAAAAAAATTAATTTTAAAATGAGAAATCTATTAAATTGTGACAGAAATACCATATTTGTTTTAATAATCTATAACTTTATTATTATTATATATTTATTTTATGATCTTGTATTTATAAGTATATTCTAAAAATAAGAAATTGCATATGTTTTAGAAAAATACAAATAATATTTTTATTGTTTAATTTGAATACATGAGATTTGATACAGTTAATTTATAAGTTGATTTTCTGGGTAAATAATTTATTTGTCTAGCCAGCAGGGCCAGAGCCAGAGGTACAGGGCAGGCTCATAGCCAATAAAAATATTATTTGTATTTTAGGGATTTAAAAAAATTTAATACCAGATATTGCATGAAAAAAATTACTTGTCAAAAGTATCAAACTGACACTTTTTAATGAATATAGCAGTTGCTATAATCACACAATTTGTTATGTTATTATATATTATAATTTAAATCCAAAATAATTATTATGTTATCCTTGAGTCTTGTCTCTTGACTTGTCTTTAAGTCTTAATAGATAAATATATAATACAGGTCATTCTTTCAAGGAAGAGATTGAAAATAGAAAAACCAGAGGTCAAATAAAATTGAATTGACCTACAAAAAAAATTTAGGTTTTCACGACGAAGAAAATGTTGTCTTGTGTGAAAACAATTAAAACAAATATAAGTCAGCTGGTTTCAAGGAAATTAATTTACGCGCTTAAATAATAAACAATGAATTCCATTATTTTTTAATAATAATAACGCACTAAAACTAAAACAAGTGACATTGACGCTACGGTAAAACAGAATCAAGTGGAATCAAACGGTATCCATACACAGAAAATGTAATCATTATATATTTTAGGAACAAATTCATAAAAATTTCAAATAATGTAAATTACAAAATAATTAATTTTTTTTCGAAAAATATGGTATTAAAAGTTTTACTGCACCAAAATTTGATAAAACATTTACAGCCGTATTACTGCATGGGTCCGGTTGCACCAAAGTTGTCCTATCCTATCCTAATTTCCTGATTAAACTAGGATTTTACATTAGGATGGTTGCATTAAACTGTCCTAATTTAATCATTTTCTAACTTGGGATATTCGGGTTGCACCAAACTGTATTAACTTAGGTCAGAAATTATAGTTATATATCTATCAGAATGATCATGTGTTGTTCTCCATTACCCCTCTTAAAACAATACTTTCATGCTCGGCCAATTTTGTTTACGTGATTGTTGATAATTACTTCGAAACGTCGTTCTAGTGGCTTATACTTTATTCAATTAAATAACATAATTTTATTGGATACATAAATATATGACTGTGTAGGTGCGTATAGGTTATTGTATTTTCCAAATAATTCATATTTACTCCCACTGCATATTTCCAGTGTAAGTAAATTGCTATATTTTAAAATGATGTATCAATTACGTCAACTCCAACAAATGGATGATATACAACGTGTGCAACCGAATTATAGAATTTATATGCCACGTACGCTCCTGAATAACTATGTAACTGATCCTAAATATACAAACGATTTTGATTTGGACGAGCATCGTTGACTGATTCAACTAATATTCTTGAGCCGCATTTGCCTCTTTTTTTTCACATAATAATAATTGCCTTATTCATCAATAGCGGATTTGTGGCGCTTCCGTCGGTTCCGTAGATGGACTTGATTTTAACGATTGTCAGAATCCATTCGGTTAATGTTCAGGGTGTGGGACTACAGAACTTCTCTTTGCAAACGTTGTTTCTGATTGGGCTGGCTTAACGCGAAAGTTGCATTTTGTCTGAGTCGTGCCTAGCTGACACTTCCCAGAGATGGCTATATGGAAATAGTATATACTACTGAGAGATTAAGACTATATAATCTTCGACGGCCTTGGTTGTATACCCCGTTGACCGGCTACACCTTACACCACAAGAACGTCAACACAACCGCGCATCGATCATCACGTTGTTCAAATGAACAATTATTCAGTTTGAAGAAAAGGCGCTGGGCATGTCTTTAAAACTGGACTTCGTTGTAGTCCAATAAAAGGCAAATCGTATTATCGTGGTGTGCAATTTTACACAACTTTGCTGTGATTTGAGGTGAACCAATCATGAAGGAGACGATGATGCAGATGATATCGATCAAGAGAATGCACTAGAACTGCTAGAGTGATGCTAGAATAGTGCATATAGGCTAATTAATAACATTAATATTTAATGTCTTCTATTTTATTATTTGACGTACTTGATCATTAGCCTATTTGTTATATTATATGCAGTTATTATTACAATATTTCATTATTATTCTTCATTATTATTATATGACAGTATTTAATATCATTTCAATCTTTTGGCATTAATTTTCTTTAAGTTTTTTCTTAAATATATAATAATGCTATGAATGTTTAAATTGATGTTTAATGAATAATTATTAATGTTTATAACACTATTTATAATTTATTTATTGACTTTATTTATTGACCCAATTTTACGTATGAATTTTCTGTTCTAGGTTAGGATAAGTCGGTTGCACCAAAAAATTCTAGTTTAGTACAGAAATGTAAGTTGACTCAGCTAGGAAGCTTTGGTGCAACCCGTTTGTCGTGTCTAGCTAGGATAACTAGGATTACGGTCCTAACTTATTTGGTGCGACCGCCCCCAGAACGCGTGCTAAGACTACATTCCACAACCTAGTGCTAACTCGTATTACAGAACGCGGACTAACTTAGCACCCGGTGTTAACTTCTCTAAATATTTAGCTCTGGTATTGTCAGTTTTAATCGGGTAGCACTAAAGATTAATTTTAGTAAATAACAAACGAATTATAATGCACATATAAAAGTTTTTTTTTGAACAGTTGTTTTACATTATGTTCTAAAATATAATTAATAAATTTTTTATGTATATAATTGTAATTTTTTTAAGTTTTAAAAACTACTACTAAACATTTTATATTTCCTTATGGCATGTTTTATATAATTTAAATGCAACTTTCTTCAATATACAATAGAGTTTTAAAAATGTTGATTGTAAATAACCTAAAGTTTTTGACAAGAGCGTACGTTTAATGAATATCAAATAATAATATTAATAACTATTAAAGTAAATATGTATTTCTCAATATTAATATATTTTTCATTCACCTATTTCCCAAATATAAGTATAATTTACACGACATGCTCAAACCAAATTGAGTTGGTCTATATATTAAAAGTATAAACAATATATTTATTGTATAAGTGTCGCAAAAAATCCTATAAAAGAATTTTTTATGGGATATCAAATTATTATAGCATATAAAACTGAAGTAGGCCTATTTATTATTATAATTCTTTGCTAACACTGTTTCTTTCGTTTATTTCTTTCGTTTAAAATAAAATATAAATTATGAATATATTCTGAAAATAAATAATTAAATAATTGGATAAAATATAATTACGTATCGGCTATAATATTAAAAATTATCTGGTCTGCATTAGGCCCTAATATAACATTATTATGCATTAATATACAAACTATATATTATAAAGTAAACTTGTGAGAGTATTAACTGTTTAGTTATACAGCTAAGCATCCTGAAGTGAAACTGCGGGGCATTATGGTGGTTTGCAATGACACTCAAAAAGTCGAATATCGGAGAATAGTTATATGGACCATAAGAGCAAACTGATCAAGAGGCGGAAATATTAATCGCGCTACTTGGGCTAACTAGTTCTGACAATCTGTAATATGCATTTGAACCTCGAGGCTAGTAATACTCCAAAAATTAGTATTAGCACTGGCACAGCTTTTAGTCTTAGCACACGTTCTGTAATATGGCTGAAACTGAATGATGTGATTTGATTCATTGTATTTAATTATGTTTATTTACTATATTGTTATTGTTATTTTAATCTCTGTGTCAATTTGGCATCATTTAAAGTTTTTTATTAAAGTGTATGAAATTTTTAGGAGAGATTAGTTGTAACTAAACTGAAACTCTAGTTAATATTTCAATTATTGCTACAATTGAATTCTAGAAATTTGGCGTCGCGATCAACACGATGGATTGTAGAATTGGAAAATACCTTGAATTCATAAAGATTAAAGAGCCGAATATAATCGAAGACTGGTTTGACAGATTTTGACTATATAGGGTCTATATAATTGCCGTATTACAAGCACTGCGATTACTGATGAAAGCTACACTGCATGCATGATTTATACCATAGTTGGTTTAGATGAAGCATATATACAAATTATTGAATAATCTTGCGTTTTATACAAAAAAATAAGTTCCCTTTCAACAATTTTAGACAATTTTGTTGAAATATTTAAAACCGATGAATTTTAAAGCATCTGACAGATTAAAATTTCAAAACATTATTACAAATGAAAATCTTCTGTAAAAGATTTCATTTAACTTTTACAATCTCTGTCAAGAAAGTGTAATTTTAGTTATAAACTAGAAACTCAACTCAGAGATCGAACAGTTATTGGCATCAGTAATCAATAAATTTAGAATAATAAGCTTTAGACATAATAAGCTTAAGACATAGGCCTAATATACAAAAACCACAAAAAACATATGTATTAATCTATTATATGCACAGTACTTTACATAGTCTTAGTGCGCACGTTCTACTTTCTAAATATAAGCGAAACCAAAGCAAACCAAAGCCATTTTCTGTCTCCTAATAGTAACATGAGAAAATTTAATGCTTACAATAAAACATTTAGAAATCAGATTAATAAAATAATTCAACTCCTCAAAATCCAGTTTCACCTTTTTCTTGTGGATGCTCTCATAATAGAAATATTTGTAAATTTCTTGATGCAAACTGCAATGACTGAAATAGCATAGGACATATTATATTGCAAAAATTTACAAACAAAAACATAATTACACTGCCAGATTTTTCCAGGAAACATCAAGTTATATGACATAGTCAATCAGTTATAGTGTGATTCATAAAATGTTGCCACTGTTAATGAAATTACTGAATTAATTTGTTGATGCATCACAATATGGAGGTGTATTAGAACAAAATAAAAAAGGTTGTAATTTTAAACAGCTGAATCTGGATATTGCAACACACTGAATAAAGATCTTGCTGTAGTTTGGTGCACAAAGCGATTAAAAAAGTTTTCTATACTTACAGATCATCAAGCTTACAAATATATTTTTGATAACAAATCATCACTTTTAAAAGCCTTATCTAACATGCTTCAAAGGTGATAGATAGGCAAACTGATATCTCGAGCAGTTTTTATCTAGATTTGCAGAATTTGAGGATGACTTATCACAGAATAATGCCTTATACTAATACAGTCTACCCATTTCTAGAAGCAATATGATTGAAGAAATTCACAGTGTCTATGGACCCATCATGGTTGCCTTATGAAAAAGTTTGTCAAATTCTACCATAAGAAAATGTCAAGATATTATCTACAAAAAAAGAGATGCCTTCCTTTATCTCCAGATGGCCTCATCCGCTGGAAAGATTTAATTTTAATTCTTCCGGGCAAACATAAATTAAGATATCTCATTTCACGGTTCAAGATGTACTAATACCAAGTAAGTGGATCAGCCTACTTGGTCAGTATATGGCCTGTGACATTCAAAGCTTGGCAACGAATACGTGTTGATTATTGTGGACTATTTATTGGTCAATATTGTGCTTTAGTCATAGTTAATACAGTTTCAAAAATACCCAGAATTCATTCATACATAATTTGCAAATTCCGACTTTTTAATTAGAGCTTTGAGAAAATGCGTTTTTATATTAAGGACTATACTTAGCTCCTGCTATGTTATCTGATAATGGCACATCATGTAAATGCATTGAATGTTTAATCGTTGTTGAAAGCAATAAATTGTACTCAGGCTTTAATATAGAACTGCCACATACCTGCTACCATAAAACATAGACCAAACATTCTCGGACAAACAGCAATTTTAGATACTGAAATTTCTTTCTATAGGGGTAAAAATTTCCAATTTTAACAAGGAATTGTGATCAATCCTATTGGAAAGAAGATGATGCAGATCATGGACCTACTAGAAGGAGGTTCACACAGGTGACATTGATCAGGTTCATATTTCTACTGAAATTGTTGATTCGAACAATGTTAGCAATGCTTCAGAATCTCAATCATCTAAAATAACTCCTCTATCAAACAATTTAAACAACAGTCAGATCTACTACTCTAACCTTCAGATTTTGTAGCAGAACTAATTGCACGTGTGAATAATAACCCATGCATAATCTCCATTGGTTCATATTATTGTTGGATAATACGCAACATGGGTGGGTTGCTCGTCTCGTTGGTGAACACCAAAGCAAGCATTGGTCACCAATGCGTAGGGGGCCATTCATATATTACGTCATTCAACAGGTGGTGGGGGGTGTTTTAAGTTGATTACGCATGATTATGGGTGGGGGTGGGGGTGTCTGCCTAATGCTT
>JAUZND010092343.1:0-14615 GCA_034780555.1 Coelogynopora nodosa | reverse complement strand
AATAATGAATAACACCATTTGTAAAATATAAAAGATTTATTAAGACTGCATACATAGTTCTGGGACACCCTGTATATTAATTAAGTATTACTGTCAGTTGCCACATGCAATAAATAATCTAATAAAATATAAAATATAGAGTGAATTTTCAAATTGAAGGAAAATAGACAAATTTATAGTAAATTTCACTAAGTATATCAGACAAATATGTGCTAGCCCAGCATTTTTATAGTTTCTAACTTCAATTGCACAGCACAAATTATGACAACTTTAGGCATGAGACATACATTTCATCCATAATTGATAGAGAAATTATTAGATTTCTGCAAGTTGAGATTCATAGTAAAAAGAAAATTTGAACAAAAATATCTATCATAATTTGGAAATAGATATTAAAATCCAATATTTAAAAAATATAATCTACAATAAAAAATATTATATCAAATTATTCACAAAGATTCCAGTAATGTTTATTTAGCATATGAAATGAATGCAAAGCATATAGTACACATTTATTTAAACAATCGCGATACAAATGTTTGATGGTCATAATTGATGCTTCATGCCTACAGCATCTCAGTAAGGTTGGTCTTAAATTGCAGCTCCATAGTAGCTTAAGAGCCAGAGGGTTGGCCTGAAAATGTCCAAATTTTAATTCAATTAAAATCAACATGTATCAGGCTGATACTTTCTATAATGAAACTATTTGGCATACAAATTATAAAGACCTGCTTAAGATGTGTTAATTCCATAGCTTTCTCAACTTAAGACTGCCCCAAAATCATCAATACTATTTGATCAACCAACTGCCTACTCCTGTTGAAGTAACAAATTTAATTAACTGTTTGTGTAAAACTTGCAATACACCACACTGTTCTTGTAAACATTATAGATTGTAAAGAGAAATGTATGAATCCCAATACTGGTGAATTGGTTAATATTGAGTAACAATTTGATACTCACTTTTTTATTGATATCTTATAATGAACTTACACAAAAACATGTTATTGATTTGATTTTAATTACTGCTTAAATGATATTCTATAAAAAACTTTTTAACAACAAACATATTTTTTCATTCATAATTACTAATAGAGGTAGATGATAAAGTCATCATGCATAATCAAAAATGCTAACCAGTTAGTGAGTGGCCTCAGGCAGATTTGAATGCAGTGCATAAAATTACACAGAATTCCACCAAAAAACTAAATATATTCCAAAACAAGGTTCACCTTCCTATCATGATAGATAATAAGGATACATGTAGTCATTAATTCAAACAAAATTCTCCAAAGTTCTTCACCGTTTTGCAATAGATTTGACCATGCTGCACATAATTATTCTTCATGCAACAACTTCAATGCATTGGCGTTTTGCTTGTCATATATGACAGCAGAATTCTTTTGCTATCCATACTAACAAATACAATCTTTCAAAGACCCACAGATTCTAATAACTAACAAAATGCTTTCAGAAGATCTGCAGCCACCTGACATCCTATAAACATGGAACCAAAAAAACATGTGACAATTTTATGTATTTTGTCATCCCGGAATCTTATAAGGATCTTAGAATCTAAAGATCTATAAGATCTAAAAATCTATAAGATCTAAGAATCTTATCTGACACTTTTTAAAAATCTTGTTAGGGGATTCGACAAACATTACTAAATACTCATCAGTATTACAGTATTATTAAAACTGTCTATTAAATGTTTCTCAAAAAAGTGAACACCTAAATCATACTTTAAACCGAGTATAAAAAACAATGGATACAAAAAAATCGAGTATATAATAATTAAATCGAGTTTATTTGAGTATGGACATAAAATTATAATATAAGTGCGAATTTTGAGTTTACATGGACACCGTGTAAATATCTGATATATCATTTGTGGGACAATATATATATAAGAACATTGATAATAACAAAAATTTTGCAATTGTGTATATATTCCAGGGTGCATCAAGACTAAATGTGGTGTCACCCTAAAAACCTAACACTATATGGACACCACATATATCAAAAGGAGCACAACATTTTGGAGTTCTGTAATATATAAAACCTGTACGAGATTTATTTTCATAAATATAAACATAAATAAAGTATTTCATACTGTACAATATAAAACATTAAATAACTAAAAAATGCACATCTTTTATTTTTTCTATTTCAAAATTGAAGAAGTTTTCTCTAAATTAAAGAATCTGTGTTTACAGTGTAGCTGCCTATATATTTTTCATAATTCTACATTGAATAATGCACTGACAAAAACTATATATTAGTTATCATTTACCTTTAATTAAATATAGACTACCTTATAAGTGATGTCAAACAAATAATCAATTTATCTTCACCATTTTTGCTTTAACTGAACATCTGTTTGAATAAGTCACATTTATATTTATAGAAACTGATGCTTATATTATCTACAAAGTAAAACTCTAAATTCTTAAAAGAAGAATTGTGCAAAACTCAGTATTTAAGAATCTAGAAATGAGGAACAATTAGTATTAATATTATTATTAGTTATATAGTGTGGCTTACATAAGATACACAATATTTTAATATAAAAAATAAATTGAATTTTTCTAAAAACATTAAATAGTTTCAAATAAATCAATTTAGAATAATGTTCATAATTAAGTTATTGAAAATAATAGTGAAGAATATTATCTAGAAGTAATGGTTTTAAATATATGAAACAACAAAAATTTGTATATAAAATGATTGGTTGTTATTTATGTATGTTATATTTATAAAGTACTCTTAAAATTAGGTTATAAATATAATTATAGATATATTGGGTTTTATCAAATATAAAAACCACTTTTCAGAAATATGTAACATCCTATAATATTGTCTATATTGTTCTATAAATAATTATATGATATGGAAGCTAAAACATATTTATTAAATAAACATAGGTATAAAAGTAATATACATTTTTAATATAGGTTAAAATTAAAAATATGTATCACTCATACCCAAATATCAATTTTTAAATACAGTATTTTTTTAATATTATGTGTAACACAACTTACTAATAAAGGTTTTTTTAATTAACTTTCTAGTATTATTCAATTGGCAGAAAAAAGAATAATTAGGTATTCAGGGTGCCTGCCCCATTTAAGAAAAAATAATGCAGAAAGATTTACAAATTCCCTGAAAAATATGTTAGAAGAAAGATCACACTTTATGTAGAAAACTCAAATGTACAAAAGTGGAACTACATTTACAATTAGTTTACATAAAAATATATATGGATTACATATATTATACATTTGGGTGCATACATCTCATCTTTCTTGTTGAAATTTAGTTGACACCAAACATCTAAATATATATGAAGCAAAATTCCCTAAAATTTAGCAGAATTCCAGAAATTCCCTGATATTGCTTTTTTAGAGGTATTATATAGTAATTTTGTATCAAGATCAATTATTTATTATTAACATATAATACTGGTAAATGACATTAAATAAAACTCATAATAGCCAAATGTGAAATAGCATTTAAAAAAATAAAACCTCTAAATCACATCAAATAAACTGATATAATCATTAGATATTTAACTATAGTTGGGATAGATAGACCATCTGTGTTTATCATAGATATTTAACTATAGTTGGGAAAAATGAATTATAGGTTTATTTTATTTAGAAACTTTATTAATTAAAATGCAATTTCACTTGTAACTATTTAATGTATGTTTTATATATTGACATTTAGCTGTATTATTTTGGCATGTAGTTATTTATTATGGATTATTTTTTTAAATATTAATTAAATATATGAAGACCAAATATTTAGTGAAAACTAATTAAATATATATTTAATAAATATAATAACATAATAATATGTAACAATACATTTTTAATCATATATTGTTAATTTAAACATTAAATAAGAATAGGATATTGACACAAGTAATATATTTTTGTATTACATCATTACATTTTTTAACAAAAATTAAAGCTGAATGGTTTTTTGAGTAGGTAAAAAGTAATATCAAAATATGATTCTAAAAAATTAACATATAATACTGACACTTTCATTATGATTAATAAAAATATACTTTTATTGGTATGACTGCAAAAATTTAATAATAGAATATAAGGATTTCTCAAGTAGTCTTTTTCAGATATTTACAGTTTATATATAGGCCATATAAAAATGAGTTTTATGAATACTAGTAATTGATTTTTTTCCCACATTAATTTTTGTAAAAAGTTTATAAATATTTTTCTTCAGAAGTTATATTAATATTATATGCATTTATTAACAACAAATGATTAAGAATTAATTATTTTATAATTACTTACATATCAAAAACTCATAAATTATTGGTCTTAATATCATTAATAATTAAAAAATGAACACATAATACCACTAAATTTTACTGGTATAAAATTTACTTAAAATAAATAGCTATATAGAAAATAACATGTTAAATATCAAATAATGTTGATTTAAATTAGACAAAATTATATCTAAAATAATTATAAGGTATTAATCTAAAGAAACTTAATTTTTATTAAAATATTCTTCATTATATATTTATAAAATGTTTAAAATACTATCATAATTAAATCAATATTTTCAAGAATTTCAATCAATAATTTTTATACAAATTTATCTAAAAATTCAATAATGTATATAACCATGTAAAAAATACATTGACTTTTCTTCATAATATAATTTTCAATCCAGATTAAGACAGATTGAGAATTGTTTATGATGGAATTGTATAAAATTAAAAGATATGCTAATTCTATATTATCCACATATTTTATTCATATTTGCATTTATTCTTGATCCATCCCAATGGATTAAGGATTGATAATAAATATTTTATATAGTGTGAATTACATACCTATACTATTAATATATCTTACTGCAAATATAATTTATAAATATGTGTAAACTTTTATCAGGTGATTTAATTTAATATCAATATTCCAGTTTACTTAACTTATTTGGTATTCCATACCCACGAAATTATAAATCCACAAAAAATTAAATTTTAGCTATTAAAGTTCATTCTAAAATATAATTCTGGACACATCAAAATCAATAACAAAACATGCCACTTATTCAGTATTCCAGTCTCATTAAATTATAAATTCCCTGACAAAAACATACCATTTTCAAACCAAAACCAACTTAAACAAAAATTATTGTTAAATATACCAAAATATATACAGGATGAAAATTATAATTGTTTTCAGTGGTATGTTGGGTAAGATTATGTATTTATTTGTCCTGTAAAAATTTGGGTATATTTAGCAATAGCTATTTTTATAAGTTAGTTTCTGTTTGATGCTAGTATTTTTTGTGAGTAAATATTTTTTCAAGGTGGTATTATTTATTTTTATTTTCATTACTGGTATCTCTCATTTCTTCAAACATAAATTTTACAATATCAAAATATATATAGATAACATTACTGGAAAATCTATATTGTATATACTATATTGAAGCTATAATGCAGTTAAAGTATTTATAATTTGGTAGGTCCAGAAAAACCAAATAAGTACCAAACATTTATTTAAGTTATTTATTTATAATGTATTACATTAAATATATGACAATAAAACATGCAAATCACATACAATGAAAACTGAACTAAGGTATAGCCTATAATAAATTTTAAATAAAACAGGCTATATGTTATTGTTGGTGACAGTAAGCAAATTCTGATGGTTCGCGAACCGTCCGGATGGAAAGCAAATTTCCCAAACCGTCGGAAAAAAACTGATGGTTTATGAAACGTCTGGATGGAAAGTGAATCGAACATATCTCCCCGACAGTAAGTGAATAAATGTACCAAATATACTATATATTAAAATAAAAAAATAACTAATTTAATTAAAAACAACATTTAAAAACTATTTGTACATTATTATTATTAATGCAGTTATTTTATTGTAATTTTACCATATATTATAGTTTTTTATCATAATTATTATTTATTCTGCTGTATTTTACTGTTTATTGTAATTTTCCCATATATAAAGTTGTTGGTAAAATAACATGTGAAAAATATGTGTTTAAGAAATGTAGAACATTTCCTAAGATTACCATATGGACGAAAATAATGATAAATTCACTTACCATCTGGACCATTTGCAAATTATATATTTTATCAAAAGATAAAAGTATTACATTCTCTTTACTTATCTATATAACATTTTTATAAAAAATTTAATTCACTAACCATCCAGATGGTAAGCAAATTTATCATTTTTTTCTTCAAATACTCAAAATCTTCTGATTTTTCTTTCAATGGAGTTTAGAATAAAATTTTCATAAATAAATAAATATTTAAATAAAATTTTCTGCAAACAGTCTGGACATAAAGCGAATTTATCATTATTTTTGTTTTAATAAATCTATATATTCCCCTAATTTTTTTCAATGGGGTTTAGAATAAAATAAATACTAAAGTTGTTAGATAGATTATTAAAAATAAAGAGGATGTAATACTTTTATATTTTCATAAAATATATAATTCGCAAACGGTCTGAATGGTAAGAGAATTTATCATTATTTTCTATTTATTTATTGTTTGATATTCCATAAATTCCTTAGCCTTAGGGGTCTTTGTGCGTCTACTCTAAAATTTATGAAAATACATAATAAATTATGAAAAATAATTTATTTTATTATAACTTTTATTGCTCAATGGTTCACGAACTATCCGGACCATTTCAGACTGTTTAAATATTCAATTTCCATCCGGATGGTTCGTGAACCGTCAGAATTCGCTTACCATTGCCAACATTATTATTAATTGTATTTTTTGCTAATATTCTATTTTTCATGGATTTATAATTTATTAGGTCTGGTATACTATAAACAAGCACAAAAAAAAGATTTGTTTAACTGATATTTTATTATGAATGTTTTTTGTATTTAATTTCATTGGACAGTTTGTGAACTATAAATAATAAAACCAAAACAAAACCATCCAAATTTGCAATCACATGTTTATCAAACTATTTAATTGTTTGAATGCATTAATTATGTTTAGTTCTGTATAAATATTTAGTAAATATTGTTATCTTTATATGATTATATTAAATGTTCTTAATCTTAGACTTTAGTAAATGGTATAACATTGTCATTGAATGAAACTGCATTGAATATATAAGTTCATAATATATAAATTTCACATTGGAAATTTTGTTTAAGTTAACATATATTACTACTGGTAAATTTTTTAATCAATAGGTAAAATTATTCTTGATCCATCCATTAATAATTTTATTATTACTCCATCTGGTCAGTTCATGAAACATGCTCTGTCACTTAAACAGTAATATCAGTATTTCATCCTATTCAAATATTGACAATATTATTGCAAAGAAAATTTAGTTATATATTATGTCGTAAATAATAATATAAAAATAGTTAACTTATAATATATCATCAATTTAATGATATTAATTACAATTATATAGTATGTACGACATTGCTCATGGAAAATAGTAAGCACAGTCACCAAGTGTTCAATTACAATATATAGGCCTACACAGAAATGAAAAATTAGTACATTTTATATAATGTACGAAGGTGTAGAACTGTTCCTTATTAAACAATTAGTACAAAAAATTGACTTTCTATGTTAAGATAACAACCTATTTGAAACTTCCGCGATGACTAAAGTACATATTTTTATAAAATATATTTTAAACAAATATTTTATTTTAAAATTAATTTCGGTATAGTGACTACTATGATAAAAATAATAAGTCATAATTTTTTATATATTTTACGGTGCACCGCACTATATTAACATAATTAATAACAGATCCAAATTGCAATGTTCAATAATTTCCCCCTCAATTTTTTAATATAAAAGTTTACGGTACAATAATACACGGGAAAATTTTACGCAATTTCATTATATAATTTTAGGAAATGTTATAAAATGTTCAGTATATATATGCTCATGAATAAATGTTATACCTTCAAAATATGTTCATTATTTTGTTTACATAAAATGTTAGGATTAGTATTACAACATAAATGATAAAACCTTTCCTTTGTCACCAAACAAAAATATTCGTAGGTAGTAATCGCTTAATTATGTATTTATGACACTATTATTTTTTATTAAAATACATGTTGAATTGTTTTATCAGTAATATACATTATTCACTTGAATTTATTCGAATATTTTTTCCCCTTGTTTTGCTATCCTGATCGTATAAAGAATTTTTAAAGGTTTTTACATACTCAATAACAATTAATACTAACATTTAAATCATAAAGAAATGTGCACGAGAAACGGATTGAAGCTATATATGTATCCCTATGATTAATATTTATGTATCAAATATAAATATAACAATTTATTAATGGTTATTTATCTTTACATAGTCGCAATTAAAAGCTGTCAACCGCTCATCCAATCGAATATGTTCGTTTATCTGAACGCTAAAAAAATGTAAACTGCAGGTTTCTCAAAGTGTGCGATATCCCATAATCATCGCGTTTATAGGCGTATAAGTCGACTTGGCGTATTAGTCGATCCCTAATTTATCAGATGAAAATAGGGGACTTTTTGTGATATACCCTGCATATAATTCGAGGCCTAATGAACTAAAGATATACTGCCTCACTACGTACAAGTACAATCTCTGGCAAATTGCAATAAAGCGTATGTTTATTTCACATGCAAATGAATAAACTAACTAAAAGTGATTTTATGTACATTTTTGTGTTCTTTCTGGTTCAAACGGGTCACATTTTATTGAAATTTCGAATGTTTTTAAATTATATGACAAAAGAAGTTAAATTTAAAAAAAAAAATTGCGCCACAAAAATATTTTTGTTAATATTTTTGCGTCACAAAAATATTTTTGGAGTAAAGTTTGTCAACAGAATTACATGACATTATTAGTATATAAGTCGAGGATGATTTTTTCAACCCTATTTTGTGTCACAGAATACTTGACTTTTACTTAGAGAAACACAGTAAGTTTCCAAAATTTAATATTTCAATACAATTAAAGACAAAGCGTCATAACATAATATATAATTAAAAAAAAAATTTTTTAGAGAAATTATTATTAATATTTTTTTTTAATAATTGGAAGGAATAAACATGGTACATAATCTATATGTGTCAATTTCAAAATAGTTTTAAATTTGTTTATGAGATTATTACATAAATATTAATAACCTAATTAAATACAATTGTCCTCGAAAACAATGTCATCAGAAGTTTTTGTTCGTGACAGAAAAATGAATAGACAAACATAATACACTTATTTACTAATTTTGAAACATAATAAAAATTCCATCAGATTTATTAACATTAGTATTCACTATATATTATTACCAATATAAAATGAAAGAATATCTCCGATAAATAATTACGCTTTCATAAACTTATACATAAAAACATATTTTTAGTGGTAATTTGGGAAATATGTATGAACATTTTAAAATTATATTTTACGTTGTTTAAATTCACTCGGATAGAAAAAAAATAAAAAAAAATCAAAAAATATTTTTTCACTATACATGATTATATTCATTCATAATAAATTTATGTGACTTAAAACTCTTGGTTTTCGAGTTATATACGATTTTGCGTTTGACTAAGACCAGTTTTTATTACTTATGACGGCCATTTTAAAAATTAATATCACTTTTTTTGTTCAAAGCGGTTTTTATTGGATTTTGAATATTTTGTTCTGGGCCATATGTAGGTACCGTACTGATGTTTCATGCAAAAATTCAGCTTTACTAATAATTTTTTCAAGGTTCGTTTTTTTTGGATAGTTTGACTGGATTATACAGTAATATAAGCTCGAGTGTCCAAAAAATAAATTGACGCTAAAAAATAAAATAAGATTTTGTCATATTCTTTTCAACTATTAAAACTGTTTATAATAAAGCTATAAAATAAATTTTAACATTTTATTCACAAATTATTATTTACATACCAAAATAAAAAAATAATAATATTTGGATATGTATAAAAAGGAGGAAAGTACGAAGGATTATATAAGCACATTTATAAACTGTTTTTTTTATAATCTATTATATTTGTCATGCGTTTTGCATTTTTTAAATATTTGTGTTTTTTATACCATTGAGGTTTCTAATTCATACATAGATCGGGAAATATTTCTACGCGTGTAATGAAGTGTTATTAATATTAATTTTTTTTGAAAGGGGATTATTGTTATTTATTATCTAAGAAGTCCTGATTTCTATGTTGTTTCATAATACGCATCTAATCGTATGTAAATCCGAATTAGACAGTATCAAATTAAATCATGGCGTACTGAAAGTACTCCAGGAATTAAACCTATTTGACGATAATCAATAGTTTTCTACAAAAAGTAATGGACTCTTTAAGACTGTGAGAGTTATCATGTTTCATGAATTTTTAGAGAATCTACGGTATCGAATACATAAATCGACTTCTCATGCTGCACCACAAGTGAAATGCGATAGACACATCAGAAATACTATTAGAATGATTAATCGATTCAATCATGAAAAAACGTAATACTCAGTAATATAACATTAGGAAAAATGTTGTAACTGAAATGAAATATGTGTATTTGTAGTTTGTATAGTAGTATGTAGGATGTAGTTTGAATGATATTTAGTATATATCTATGTAGTTTGTAAAATCGTATTTATAAATGTGGTTTATATAATAGTATGTATATAAGTAGCTTTTTGTATTATAGATTCTAGATAAAACTACATAAACTATTCAACTCTGTGCATATAACCCACAACTTTAAAAAAATTGTATTTCAACTTACAAAGATTGTTTGCTGACTTGATATTTCCAAAAGCCTCTTTATCAAGCTCTGGCCACGGCGTTTTAATCGGATTTGATGTTGGAATGGCATTGTCCCTTAATCTCAATCTTCGAGGAGCATTTGCGAGAAGTTCCGAGCGAAAGTCTCTCTCAAAATCTTCTGTTGAAAAGTGATTGGAACAAATCCGAGAGTGCTCCGATGGCTGAAAATTTATGCGCCCACAAGCCTTTATCCAGGAATCGAAACGAGTAGGATCTCGGCGAGGAAAGCGAAAGAAACTAAGACCTTTGCCATCATCAGTTCTATTGTGACATCCGGCAAAGCAGCATTGGGGCATATTTGGAGAAAACTTTTCTTGAGGTAGGAGTTTTTGTAAATCTGAAAGTATTAGTAGGAACAACAAAATAGAAAAATACTATATTTGATATATTTTCTTATGTTAATGATAGTCGAGTTAAGAATATATTCATCACTGTTAGTGCTGCGCTATTTTAAAACATCAAAAAAACCAGTTCAATATTCATATTTTAATATTTGTAACTGAATATTAGAATGATATATATTTGATCAAGAAACAAAAAAAATATATCGGTTACTTATTAACATTTTTAAATAGGTAGTTTTCGCATTTTAATTCTCATTAACTCAGTCTTGGTATTACCAATGATATAAAAACTTGAAAAATAATTAGAAAATGTTATTTTCGCTTCAAATGAAGATTTTGTTAGTATATTTTCGTGCAAGTTATAACAATTAAAAAATTTATTTCACTATATTCTATGCTATAAATGATTTATATTTTACTGTAAATTAGAAATAAATTGATGTTACCATATTTCGTTAAGTAAAAAAGGGTTATCATTTTCGTAGAATAATTCAAGTATTGTTTTAAAAATCAAGCTTAATTTAATAGTGTGGTAAAATTAATTGTTAAATATATTTAAAAAATAATAATTTACCAGCAACAGATCAATATCTACAGAGTGAGCCATTTTAAGTTCCGCCCGATTTTCTAAATGTACATGAATACAACTTTTACCTCAAATTCAAATGGAGATTCATGTGTAAATTCAACTGTAATGTAAATTCAACCGCAAAAAACCGTCAATTTAACCGCGGATTAAGTCGTACGTTTAATTGTGAATTCAACTGCCAATGCAACTATTGTTAAATCTGCGATTGAATTAGCAGTTGAATTTACAATCGAATCTGAAGTTGAATCTGCGGTTGAATTGGCTGTTGTAAAGGTTATATATATACATATGTACATACAGGCAATAATAACATGCAAGCTATAATGCAAATATTAGTAATAAAAACACAAAGTGTTTCTATACTCAATAAGGATCATCTTATAGGGAATGTTAAAATGTCACAAGATAATGTTTATTATTCAAATTTATTAAAAGGCACTGCATTACTTTTAATTTATTCAAATTAAAGTTAGTTCAAGTTACATCAGAATGGTCTTTTGTTTTGCTAAAAAGCAGAGAATAGCAACTGTGAAACATTACTACCATTATAATGAAAATACAACTCAAGTAGGGCGTCGTTTATCAAACCAATTTAACAATAATAGTTCGAAACATATCCTATGTTGAAACATCACATTGTTAGTCTAGAAATTCAAGAGAACTTAACCATCAATGATGCTCCGAGAACTGGAAGACCAACCATGACAACAGTTCAAGTGAAATGTGATGAAATGATAGAAAGTTTGCGATGAAAGTACAAATCAACAAGACCTCAACAAACAAACAAGAGTACAAAGATTGCTGTATAAGTGAAACTTAAATCCATATATCCCACGTCTGGTACAAGCACTTTATAATGCAGTTTTCGCTAAAGAGTTCTTGGCGAGAACTGACCAATATAATTTACTTGTTGATCACATATGGTGGTCAGATGAAGATTAAATACTTTCAAGCTCGGTGTCTACTGGTCTTCTGAGAAACCCATTGTGGTGATGTAAAAGGAATTAAAAGTACCGGGTGCCTCTTTTGGCCGGCCATTATACCTTCTACTCGCATCAGTGTGTGAAACTGTATTCTTTGATGAAACGGTCAATTGAAAAAGGCACTCACAAATGTTGTAGCAATCATTTTAACACATGGTTTAACCCCCAATTACTCGACTGCTACATCCAGCAAGATCGTGCCGCACCGTATTATAACGCAATTGTTAGTGAATCGCTCAACGCTAACCTTCAGTGTCGATGGATTAGAAGAGGTGATTCAACTGAATGTCCCATTTTAACAGTTTGTAAATAGGATCGTAAATGCTTGTAAATTTGGGTTAAAAATAGACTAGTGTTATTATTGCTTGTGTGTAATTCGTGCTTTTAAAACGATAGAAAATCTAGCGGAACTTATAGCCCGCACTGACTGGAACAAATATATATTTTTATACTACTGAAAAGAAAATATTTTATAGAATAGTCTACATACTAAAATAAGTTTATAGCTATAACATGTTGATTAATTAATATTAATTTACACCAACGTTAATTTACTCAGAAAGCCATAATACCTTTGACCCTGAATATTTAAAATGGCTCATTTTCCCAATGTCATAATTTCCATTTGTTGTTCGAAGTGGCCTTGTGATATAAAATACAAGTAGTATAACTGTTTTCCATCTAAAATATATAGGGGTTGAGGAAATAGCGTCTAATAGGAATAACGTATAATAGGAATAGCGTCTAATAGGAATAGCGTCTAATAGGAATAGCGTCTAATAGGAATAGCGTCTAATAGGAATAGCGTCTAAAAGTAATAAGGTCTAATTAAATGTCAAGTACAGGAATAGCGTCTAACAGGAATAACGTCTAAAACTGAAATATCATAAATATATAAATGACGTTCCTTATTAAATTGTAATTGTTATAAATGTTAAGGAATTGAGCGATCATTTTTATGCGTATTTATTTATAACAACTTTCATGCATTAGAAACATTTAGTCATTCAATATCTATTATTTACATACACGTACATACCATTGAATTGTATTATTAATATTCTAATAAATTTGTTATAGAGAAATAAATATTTTAAATAAATGTTGGTTATTTATCTTAATTGTTTACAAGCTTTACAATAAGTGAACACTTATTTTTTACATATAAATAAATTATTACAATATATGCAGTTACACATAGTATCTTCACTAAACTTCTTGTTAAATGTTATAATAAATTATTTGAAAACTATTAAAAATAATTTAAAACCTTATGGTCGTGACATGCAGTTATTAAAAAAAAAAAAATTATATATACAATAGGCTTAAAATTATATTAAATTATTAAAATAAAAATATATTTAAATATATATTTGTTTAGTAAATGTTTTGTAGAATAATTATGTAAGGTATAATTAATAACTAGTTAGTTCGTTATAAATGTATAAGCGGTAAATTTATAGAATATAAATGATCATTTTCATTGACACAGTAATCAACATATTAATCTATTTTGCAAACCAGTTTCTATTATTGAAATTCGTACAATTAAGTTATTATATTAAACACGTTTTTAATATAACATATTTACAACAAATAAAAGTATAAATACTTTTTTTTTATAAAGTGTTATCTACTTTGAATATATTTTTTACAGCGTAATCTAATATACTAATAAAATTAAAACAAAAACTTAGTATCATAAGAATTACTATTGTAATTTCATAACAATAAAATAGTGTAAGACCGGTGTATGCTGCATTTTTTATTGCAAAGTAAAAGATAAAATGAAGTTAAAACGTTACACAGAATATTTCGTGCTTCCATGCACATCGTCAGCTGTATACTGAGAAACATTA
>JAUZND010092342.1:0-14616 GCA_034780555.1 Coelogynopora nodosa | reverse complement strand
ATTCAGAGAATATAAATCCAATAAATGGAAGAGTCGTAATAAATTAGAATAATTTTCATCAGCATCAGCAACTAATCTAATCAGTAATAAACACTTTACTCCAGTGTCTTTGCATTTTTTAGCAGAAATCCTTCATTGTATGTTGCTCTTTTTGATTTAGGAGAATAATCACTTTTTGTTGAATGTGAACTGTTATCTAGTATACTCAAACACACTTTTAAGAACCTACTACCTCCATCAATTGATAATTTCATGATACAAAATATGATTACAATGATTTTATAATATTAAAGAGGAGTTAAAAATGTTATAAAAAATATTGTAATAAAAACATAGCTATAGGTTAAAACTATTCATTTTTTATTGTTTTTACATACAATTCAAGCATATGTGCTATAAATAGATTTACTTTTTGCCAGGCAATTAGATTTCCCTTAAACTGCAGTAAAATATGCCACTGTAAGTTAGCATGCTGCTTCTATGTTATTCCTATTTCTATGGTTAGTTATATGCAATTTGTGCTGCTACAATACGCATGTTTAGTAAATAGATAGCGGATTCGAATTCTATACAAATTTAGTGGGTGCTTAACAAGAACATTATGAGGTGATTCTTGTTGCTAAACACCCGCTATATATCTATAGAAATCGAATCTGCTCTCTATTTACTTACCATGCATATTGCCTAGTCCTTTGTGAAATTTAAAACAATGACATAACTTAATGAAAATAGAGTATTATATTGTATAAAACTATCATTAAATATCCTATTTAACTTGGTATCAGCATCAAGTTTTATCTTAAACAAATTTAATATAAATTATTTAGGATATTAAATAAATATTTATAACCTAAAGTCATATAATATGTATATTAACGTTTCTATTAAATTGTGATTTAAATAGTTTCAATGATTACAGGTTATATAACATATTGTACAAAGTATTAATGCAATCTTATATAACTTTTATAACTAACCAAACGGTCGACCTGGAGAATTTTAAACATCATTATTTAGATTACAATTTATACCTATTAAAACTAACTTATTTTAAAATGTATTAATAATGCATATTTTTGTAATTCGTAATTTATTTTCCACTGATATAATAAAAGACATTTATATACTGTATTGGAAACATCTTTTCTAAAACTACGTAAAGGGAAGTAAATAAGAATGGGTTACATTTATAAGTATATGGGTGCATACCACTAAAATATGTATGGAGTTATTTTGTCCTTGAATTTATTGTGTGCAAATAGTTATTGTATTTTCTTGGTCCTCATTGGCGAAAGACACGGACCCAATCTTCAACTTGCTGAACGGAGGGACCAGTAGCTTACCTAGAGATTGCGAACGAGTTGTTGCTGATGTTATTTTTCCATTTGTGTACAATTTGACCCTTAAGCTTGTTGGACCGCCATACGTGTGACATGATGTCATTATATAACTTTGTTCTGGCTTTGTTCATTCTTTCGCCCAGGGTAGGCAATTTTAAAATCGTTATGGCGTCTCGTGAGCTATGTTTATGGGGGACCGTACGTGCTATTGCTTTGTAGCCTCTTTGAAGAGCTTCTTTTGTAAATAGAGAAACATCTTTGAGTTATAGGACAAAATGTTTGAGCTACAAAGCAATAGCACGTACGGTCACCCATAAAAAAGTGTGAAAACGCAATAGCATTCACTAATAGTTATGTATCTTTCTGCGGTAAATAATACGTAGCTTTTTTATAGCATTGACGGCTTTAATGCCCGTTTGGATGCTTCTATACAGTGTGGTAGTCAGATAAGATGTTGGTCGATGATGACACCAAGAATCTTTAGAGTTGACGAAATCAATACTTAAGACTTTGGTTTCCGCATTCAACATGAGTTATGTCCTCTCCTTATTTTTGTAAAGTACCACAGCTAAGAAGCTGTGCTTTCGTAGGTTGAAAGCAAGGTTGTTCTGACATTCATATTTGTAAACGTTTTTCAGGGCCGTATTCATACGCTATGCTGCTTTGGTAGTACCACTAACATACCCCCAGGATATGATATTAGTGTCATCGGCAAAAATGATCACAGCTAGTCCTTCGTCATTTCCAATAATCGGTGATTTTGAGTCATTAATGTACGCAGGCAGTATAGAAGAGGTGTTAGAACGCTCCCTGTGATGCTCCGTACTCAACGTCAATAGCCGCGCTATGTTGTTGATTCAAATTTCGTGTATTATTGTTTGCGGTTTGAGATGTAAGATGTTAGGCTAATTGCACTTAAATCTAGGGCTGCAATTAAACATACCTCTCGTCAATGGCTGTCACCGTAATGTCAAAATTTCGAAGCTGTGGTACTTTCTGAAACAGTAACCGGAAGATGGTAAAGTTACAATTCTGTCGAGTTAGAAAACGAGTTGTTCGGCGATCGCAAACGCTCGATAACTCTGGATATTGATACGATCTGGTACGAGCTTGATTCATTCTCGCAAACTTTTCTTTTGTATATTGCGATGACTTTTGCAGATTGCAAAGTCTAGGGAAAGGTTGATTCTTTTATGATTGTATTGCTTAGGTGGGATATTTCTTTTGAAATTGTGCTACATTTGTTGTATTATTGACATGTGCATTTGTAACTAATACTTACAAAACCAGATACGGTATATATCTCTAAAATGTATGCATGCTATTACATGTATGTACTAAACATCACTAAAATCATTTTAATACGTAATATATTAGCCTACAATAGCATACTTTTTTACGGAGTTATGTGCAAATAAAATAGTATTACATAAAAAAGTTATAACAGTGTATATAAAGTGTCTATATTTAAAATATTTGCATTATTTATTAGAAAAAACGTAAACTAAGTAATTTTTCTTGTAAAATGTTTAATTAAATTATTGATATATAAACTAAAATTTTGAAATATTTTATTTGTGGAATTAAAACTGTAAAACATGTCAGATATTATATAATTAAAATGTTATCTATTTTCTATGGGCATATTTGATGTTATTAATTTATCCATTATAATATATAACTATATTATAATTATATAAAATCTATTTCAAAATTTTAAAACTACTAGTTTTCTCGTGTAACTATTATAAGAAGTAGGTGATACATTAAAATAGTAAATATATTTAGGCCTACATCCCATAAAAATAATATATACGATTACTGATTAGTAAAACGATACATTAATTAGTTACAATAAAATAGTGAAAAATTAAACACTAGTTAATTACTAAGTCAACACTAAGTCAATTTGATAAATTGATTGTAAATTATTATTGAAAATGTATTATGATATAGGGCCTACGCAATAAATTCATTCAGGTATAATATATAATAATCTAATCAATAAGAGATATAAAAATAATATTGAAATAAAATAAGTAGTTATTATGATAATAATTATTATAATGATAATGATAATATAATTATGTTGTTACTATTCAATTGTAAAATCGGAAAATCATAAATATATATTTTAAACTATAACTAACACCCTTAAAATCTCTTAAATAAAGTAACAAAAAAACCAAATAGAGCATTATTGGAAAAATTTATTAGTGTTACTTTTCATAAAGTCATAATAATATGTATCAATACTCGATACTCTAAAATTGTAAGCGAAAATCTCGATCTGTAATATGTATAATTTGATCACGACAAATCGCAAAGAATCAGAACAATGAAATAGGCGTTTTGTATACAATATTTGATGAAAATACAAAGTCGCTGAAGGAAGGAGGGTGGAGGGAGGCGGTGGAGCCACAGGGGGTACACTGTACTAGATGCGGAGTAGCAAAGCAATAACGACAATTGAAAAAAGGCAGTCGGTGTCATAATAAGTTACCCATTTCTTCTTTTAAAACAGTACAATAATATGTAACGGACAAACATAATACATACACGAAATGCAAGCTCAATGGAGTGGTCACATACCATTCAATGTGCACGTGTAAAAGTTGGCACACAGACAGTGTTCATAATCAATTCAGATATTTATCAGTAGCCTATGTACGAGGCGAAGCAAGAAAAGGAGGAAGAAGATGTCAAAAATATTGGAAGCCCAAGCCATGGAATCACACTCGCTCAAGGGGCTGAGGTGGAGATAAAAAATAATTCAACATGCTATTTTGGGGAGTGGTTATTCTTTATTATTACAAGTACATATTATAAATGAATTAGGATCACTTTTGGACTATTAAAAAATAGATACAATTTGAAACGTTTTAGATCGCGTGTGAGTGCTAGAAAAGCAATGATAAAGCGAAGGAATTATGCAGAAAAAAAACTATATGTTCACTATACATGCCGTCATCTTTTGATCTGGAAAAAACAGACAAAGACAGAAAAAAATAATACAAGCCTTTCATATATAATGAAATCGCAAAAAAGAGAAGAAATATATCTCAGAAATCACATGAAAACACAAAAAACTAGGGCGAAAATCAATCCACAGATAGAGTGTATATATAAATAGGTTGTTCAGTCAATAATGTTAATATTATCAAGGTCTAATCGAAGACAGATCCTCTGTCAAATATGTACATGAGTAGGAGTCAGCACTGTTGGTGTAGAATACACTATGAACTATATATATTGTATGAAAACAATAATTCTCAAATGAAAGAGTCAATTAATAACTTATTGACGCCTTTATTTCAATTTAATGTATACGTATGTACCTAAAAATATGTACTAAATACAAAACAGAAAATATAACATAGCTATTGTTTTATAGGAAAGTAATATATGGAAAAAAATTGTGTAAGTAACATTATCACTAGTTGTGTTCGCAAATAAGAAGTTCAATTGTAAACTAAATTAATTATTTGTGCAATCATGTAGTTGACCTTAAGGACGTTTATTTTATATAGAAAATCGTAGACAATAATATGTAGGATAAATATGGTGAATTTCGCTTAAATTTGTCCTAAAATAAACATTTACAACTTGCAAGTAATATTCAACAAATCAGCAAATAAATTGAACCAAAAATAAAGTCATGGTTTATGGGACAATCATTTTTACAATTGAACTATCATATGTTTCCCAATCATAAAATATTTTTTACAGATTTGTTACAGTTGAACGGATCTATTGACTAGACTGCTAAAAAACTATTTTCGTAAATATTAATCCAACAATCAGTGCAAAATTGTCAATATGTACTTACAGTGCCAAGAAATAGAACAAAATGGAAAGCAGCCTTGTCGGTCTTCTAATGAATGACATGTCTACTATAGTATACATTGACGCAGCAAGTCATGCAGAGTAAATGAACAGCACATTGATATTGAATGGAAGCAGCAGAATAAAGAAGTACCTAACTGTTGTAGTGTACGAAGGGTGGGGCGCGATTCAAGTAAACAAATCACAACGTCAGGGAAGAAAAGGCGCTAACAATGTACAGGAAGAAAACTGCGCCAAAAGTGTTGCTATCACCAAATTAGTAGACGACATAATATGCACCACCAAACATTGTGGACAAATTGTTTTACGCTACTAAAATTATTGAGACACAACTGAAAGAAAAAGAGGATAAGAAGCCAATGTCCATAAAATCGCAGTGGCTGAACTCCACTCCATGTCAAAAATCATAAACAATAGGTAAAATACACCATATAAATACCATTATTGATAGTGCAGAGAGCGTCAGAACTAATAGATACATATTCAAATGGTCAGTTTGACTTTGGCGCTAATTATAATTATTGAACAAATCCTTAGATCAATAGATCAGATATCGATTGGTTGATTAACACAGAAGTAGTTACGTAAGTAGAAGCACCAATAAACAGTTTAAGTAAGTGTCAATGTATGTGTATAAGTATGTAGTAATCGCGCCAGTACGCTTCAACCAGAGCACATAATTACTAACACATGAAGGCAGTTTGAGAGCTGAGTTAGACAAGGTTAGTGCTTGTTCTTGCCGAAGAGGTTTGAAAACAGGCTCTTCTTCTTCCCGGTTCCCGCAGTTGATGTTCCCGGCCCACCAGAATCCTCTTTTGCTTGACAGTTGCCGGGAGATTTCCTAAGGTCGTGCTGTTAAGACAGGAAAGTAGGGAATATATTAACAATCGTTCCTGACATAGCTCTAACAATTTAATGATCTCAATATATATTTTTTAAATATACATGTACTCCTCCATTTATAATTTAAAGCTTACTGATAATGTTTTTCCATGCAACCTCTTACATTGTTCAACAAACTCTCACGAAGTCCAGAGGTTCAATTTCTGCAGCAATATAAATAAATCATACACTAGCTAATGTGTCTTTGAAGATTTACAGTGTGGAACAAAAGTTACACACTAAAACATTCTTCTGATATTAAATTAGGAGATTTCCAGAATAAAGAACAAGACAGTCCGGTATTTTGAACCAATTTTGCATAATAATATAATTTAGTGAAATCATCATAAATGACAAATATACATTAATAATGCGAATATTACAAGATTTACAACAGACTTTTCTTACATAGTCACAAAGGAGGTTTTATAAACACTGTATGTAATTTTTAACACGTTTATTATGATTTTTAACTAGATACAATAATAAATTATATTATTAAAGGTACATTGTTAAAAGCAAATTGATTACTGAAAAAAACATTTAGCAATAATTTGCTTACTCACACAATATGCTGTCATTACGACAGTTATGCAAAATTTCTGTATGATTGTATCTATTTAAAAGTTAAAATTATATTATTATTAACATTTTCAATATAACCGGATCATGACAGAAACTACTAGTTAACGCAAATGATTGAATGAGCAGTAAATAAAAGAATGGTAACGTTTTAATTGTTTTTCTTTCGATTATTTGTTAAACTGTTAATTGAACCATCATGCATGTTATTAGTACATCAACAAATAAGCTCCACTCTGAATACATTCTCAAACGAGAGAAATATCTCGACATATTACAAATTAATTTTCATTGAAGTCAAACAATTATGACTTTAGAGCATGGACCAAGCTGTCAAATTTTGATTATGAGCACACTAATGAGTAAAAGGCTATAAGATAGTATAACTTGTGAATTTTGTTGCCTCCCGAAAAAGCGACCCATATATGACACCCATATGTGACACTTTATAGTTCACAACATAAGTTTGTAAAGACACAACAGCGTGGAATATTTACTATAGACAATCAGACGAGGAAGATATCTTTACAAAACAGTATGGTAATGCACGAACATATAACAAATAATACATATTTAAACTACAAATGTCACTTATGCTAAATGTATTTCGGATTTATATTTTACCCAGTGAGTAGCATAATGTAGTGTAACATATCCCAATGTAACAGTAGTTAATGAGTAACGAAGTTATGATGAAGTATGTAGGGGCCTAAAAGCAAATGAATAACAGCTACTAGTTTTGTAATAATATCATATGATACTAAGACAAATAAATTACAAAATAATTATAGTCATTATCAATAATGTTCATTTAAAACTTCATCGTGACAAACCATAGTATTCCTACAGATAAGACAAATACAGTAAGAGAAAGTCAGAATAACACATAGAAAACTGACGACCGATAGTAAGAAAGCAATACACCAAAGGAAAATAGATAAGAAAAACACAATTATAAATATTTATAATTAATATACTACTAGATGGGCATATTACATTGTGCTTAACATTTTACATAGTGGCAAATTAATCATTTTACTAAGAATTGGAGAAACATTTATATTAATCAATTATGTAATCGGATTTGTTCCACAAACTTCAAGTACTTTGCGGTAATTGGATCACTTAATTTGTCACTATGTTTACATGACAACCATGTAACCACAATAGAGGCAAATTTAGTTCTATACATGGTTTTGAAACATATTTGTACGCATAATAACTTAATATCTTAAGAAACCACGTAATTAATAAAATGCTGTTGACACTAAAAACAAGTTGACACATCCGGTCAAAAGGAACAACATCAAGCCATCATAAATCAATTTAGACATTCTGACCAACGACATTATTACACAAGGTTGTGGTGAATAAATCATTAGTATTTAAAACAAACGGTTAAAGTGCTGTGACGACTGGGAATCCAATATGTATTTTAGAACAATAGACACGCAATTAAGTGCATTGGTGTACAATTAGTGATGTTAACTGGGAGACAGACATGAAAATGTTAACAAACATACCATTTTCACATTGCCGGTAGAAAAACAATTAAATTCGTTTTTCATTGACTTGCTCTGAAATGCATATATAATATACGGTGACGTGATTATGATAGCTTCGCGAGTTACCTTAAAGGATGAAGGATTTGTATCTCTATTAGAAATAAAAGAGATAAGGATTCAACTTGGCAGACACTATTAACTATACACATAGTTGTAAAAATAATAATTATGAATCTTCCAAATAGGTCGAGGACATAGTTTGGTTTCAGCAATTCTATCGATGGCTTTTTCACTAACAGACATAGCATTCTTTCATATTCTTTCGTGGTCGGTTTTCCTAGAGTTCTTTCAGGTTCGATATTGAAACTGCTTGTTGTGCTATATAAAGAACAGTCATAATTATGCTATAACTGATGAGGTTATAGTAATATTATAATAATTCAGATGTTGATAAATTGAATATGAATAAATATAATTAAAAACTATGTTTTAGAGTTGCTTATAATATTTTTGTTGTTGTTGTAAAAACGATATACATTATTCGCTTTTAATATTATGAATAAGTTTATATAAGGAATTCGCTAGCGGAAAAATATAACAATTATGTTTTAAACTAATAACAAAGGTGAAATTACAATAAATATTATGTAACATTATTTATGTTATATTATTATGTTATTTATAATAATATAATAATATCGTGATAAAAAGGTAAGGTTTTTAATATTACAGCATTATATTAAAATACTAATCTCGATATTTCGTTTTATATCCCTAAACTACAATATGTCAAACAATGTGCAATCAAACGAACCATATTATGTGATTTTTAGAAACTTACATATTATCGTGCTACCGTTAGTGCCATAATAAGCTAAGATAAAGAAACAACAATTGCAGTGGGCTCTTATCATCATCCAGAATATTGAGAGAAGACATGCATAAATTTTAAAAGTTAATTAAAATGTGTGACTCCATGTGACGAAATGGCAACTAACTACCACAATCCTGTGCCGGTACAAAATGTGCCTAATCTTAGGCTGGTGATGGGTGAAGGTGCTAATAAAAATATTGAGCAAACAACAAAAAATGAGTATAAGGTGCACTCTGTAGAGAGAGAGAGACCGGGGGATGGTGGGACATAACTGAGGTCAGCTAGCACACTCAACTATCAGCGAAATGTGTTTGAGTGAAATAAAGAGAGAGATGGAGTTGAAATAAAAACCTACACGTTTGGACTTTCGCAATCGTAGTGAAAATCCGGACCATGAACGCTGAAAGAAAGAGTCACCAGTTTTGAGGTAAGATGGTTTAAATATAGAAATATGAAGTGCTTTGGGTCAAACATTAAGTATTTTTATCATTGATATTTGATCGTCATCAATTTATATATTAAATAAAAAGGTGGAAACATTAATGTGGATATTAAAACATAACACATTTAATAGCAAAAATTAAAGTACTCAGGTTTGTATTTTTTAATAGTTTTTTTCACTTTCACCTTACTAAAAAAAATTAAAAAAAACTTTGATGCAAGATTACAATAAAGTATATTATTTTTACTTTTATTTAATTAGTATTTCAGAAGAACATACCAAGAACACACGATTTCTGCTTTTTAAATGTTACACTGAAAAGCTGTCCTGTAGTGAACACACGCAAACATATTACAGAATATAAGAAAATCACAATATTCAATAGAATATATAATGTAAAGTTTAATATTTACAATGTGAAGCAAAAGGTTTCAACATACGCAATTAATATTATAATTAATACTAGCTGCGCTGCTAGTAACAAGAAACTGAAACCAAAGTTACCCAAATATATATGTATACAGCATAAATCAGTGGTAAATCAATTTTAGAAATATTTTGTATTTACGTGTTGTTGCAAATAGTTATTAATAATATTATAAATATGAATGATTAATAGCATATTAAATATAATATAACAATATATAGTTATATAGTCATAGACATAAACTAATTGTGAAAGAACTTACAATAATAAACACTTTTTTTGTATTGCTTTACTGATTCTGGAGCAGTGAGTAGTTTATGAAGCGCGCCCACTTTACCAATGACTCTTAAAGAGTCACGGTCACTCACATTTTTCATACCATTTTCTCACATTTTTTCTATACCAAAAGAACCCATAAGATAAGGGTCGCTAACTATCGACTAGCACAGTTGCTAGCCAGAAACATGAGAGTCCAAGGGTGGGCTCGAACCTGCTCCGAGACAACACCCTTGCCATCCGCAAAACAGCGTCTTAACCACTCGGCCATCCCGTTCCCGTTCCGTAGTAATTAGTTTGGTCATAATATTTATGTTGTACAGTCTGTGTGTGCGCTTTTGACACGACTACGAATATTAACACTCTTTTATAGTGCCACAAAGTAGTCATATTAAAACTTAATCAGCTTTGCCTCTGATTTAGTAAACAAAGAAGGAAGGGAGTTAAAAGTTATAAAAAATAAGAGCAATATAAAGTTATAATGAGTTTTAAACTATGTTATGAGACACTTTGATCATTCTTTACAGTACTATTAATAAATTAATATATATATATATGTTATTATTACTATTAGTATATAGTAATTAGTTCAATACGTTACACTGATATTAAATTAGTTCAATCCTGGAGTGACAAAATAAGAATCATCATTTTAAGCACACCAAAAAATTAGTTCATATTCCTTCGTTATTATTGAAGAAAGAAACCATATTATATTACTGTAAAATAATAATACTATTTACTACATTTTCAATTAAGAAGTTGTATTTTAAAAGTAACGTTAACATGTTATCATAACGTTAAATTACGGTATCGATTTACTCGTAAAAATGCACTAAATTTAATTTTAACTTAATAAAGATATTTTACAAATAAATATTATGTTATACAGCAAGCTAAACCAAAGTACTGGGCGCACATTTTCAAATATCGTAAAATTTTAATGATTTGGGAAAAAACTGTTAATTAATGAAACCATCGATGTTAATTATCAGTAAATAAAACTATATACCTAATCAGATTAGGATATAATAAAACAAAATACTAAATAAATATTTACTAATAATAATTATTTGTACGCTAAAAAATAACACCACTTCAATTATTAATGCAGATATTTTGTTTGCTGTCAGTTAAAATAATTCACCGACATTTGCTTTATTATTATATTTCCAGTCATTTCAATTATAATAAACTTTCTAAAGAGAGCCAAACAGTATTATTTGTTTTTAATGTCAGAAACATGCTGAGAATATTGTAAGAAGATTTTAAATTACACCGATGCTGGAAGTTACTGTCTCTATGAATCTTCTGGAGAGTGGAGACTAAAAACCACCTAGAGGAGATGAGAGGAATGATGGAGAGGCACTCACATGCTTGATTGCCGACGAGTTGGGATCACTATCACTTGTGGTGGTGGAGAGGGACTCCTTGCGCATAAGACTCGCCCCATCGACAGGAGCCGAGAGTCGCTCGGAGCTGCCGTAATGGCCCTGCTGGGCCGCCTTCAACTGTTCCTTGCCCAGGTGGATCTCCTCAGTGCGTGAGCGACCCTTCTTGGAGAAGCTGGGCCACTTCTGCTTTTTCTTCTTGCCAGCGGCGCCGCTCTCGCTGTTCGTCCGATCAACTGAGAGGTGGTGACCTAGGCACGAGTCAGAACACAATAAATTAACAGGGGGTGGAGTTCGGGACAAAATAGATATGGACTTCAGTATGCTTTTGACTATTTCATATAGAATGCTTCATGTACAATAAAAATAAATAGAAGTCAAATTGATTTATTTTGCAGATATTTATACGATTATTATACAAATATGGAGAAAACTTTCAATCGTTCAATAGAGTTCAAATTCTCATATTGTACTCAAAAATATAATCTAGCAGCAATTATTAATCGATACTGTAGTATTATTTTAAAATGTGCTAATTACAGAGATTATTGTGCATGATCGACAGTAACTAGGTGTACACTGTATTCTTTCTAAAAAGCTTCAATGATTACAGGAGCCAGGGTAAACAACACCACAAATCCCAGTGTGCGCGCGTAAAAACAAACGGACAAGGCGCTAGTTGAAGTCATGTTTAGATAGGCGAGGTCGACTGTACGTACTTTCCAACCTCGTCCTCACCCCCCTCCTCTCTCTTTAGGGCTACACAGGCAGGACGGGGGATAGAGAGTGAGTGGCCGGAAGCTGACGACGATTTAGTGCAGGTTTTTTTAGGCAGTGTGCACGCGCCTTGGGTTTCCGAAATCAATTCCAGAGTGCTGATGCTGCCTTACTTGTCTGCCTGCCTGATACAAGTTATGCTGGCTCAGACGACAACGCTCGTAACGTGGATGGATACGGACGAGGTAAGTGGATGAATGAATGCGTGCGCTAGCATCACAACTATAGTATGTCTTTGAGATAAATTATAGTCTTGAAACTTGATTTCAACGACAGCAAATCAGATGGGAAAATGCACAACTGATCTGCTGCACACAAATACGGCTGTGGAGAATTTATAACTCCAGTCGGTCCAATCTTCATTCCTTTTAAAACAAATAGCCAACAACCCCCTCCAGTGGTTAGTTGGTGTTAATAGATAGACTCTATTACCGACTACAGATAGTTAAACTGCAATACTAAATTACTCTTAACTTTACTACACAAGGGAACTTAATAAGTACTGTATTTCTTACTAACAAATAAAAAATATTGTAGATAGCCTAATTGAAATGAAATAATGAATTTATTATGAAATGTTCATAATAAAACTTTACTGTTACTGTTATATCTCCCATCGGATTGGCACAAATATCATACGAAACACTACTTCTATGATCTGGCATTTATAAAAGAATAAACTAACCATTAATATTATGGAACATGTACATTAGTCAATTTTTAGTGATGAAACAAACCGTTTTAAAATTTGCAGAGGAGCATAAAAAGGCGAATTGATACCTTTTCAATAGATGTCGTTCTAATACACAGATGAAGACTATGCAAATCATGGAAAATTGGTTCAGTTCAATAAAAATCAAACACACAAGTCTTTTCTGTTGAATAAAATATATTATATGTGGTTTTAAAGTTTCCATAAATAGTCGAAGATATAGACACTTTCATCATTTATTATAATATAATATAGGTTAACTTTCTTATAGTTTTTAAATATGTCTGAAATGCCAAGAATTATTTCAACTCAACCGTATAAATTAAAGTTAAATTATTATCTAAATAGAACAAGCTCAACACCACTGAATCAAACACTATCTTTATGATTTTTACTATTAGTTTTATTATACATATAGGCTAAATTTATTTTGGTTAATATAGTTATTGTTAGATGTCTTTCTATAATTATATATTTTTATTATAAAATAGAAAAAAATAATAACTGGTATAGAGCAACCGCTAATTAACTATTTATCGACAAGAAGGTTATAGATTAATGAATAATGGTGTCTACGAGAATAAATACAATTCGTCTATATGTACGCATACATTTTCTTAACTTCACATATATTATATAAGAACATCTTTTACATAACAATATATACTAAATAACTAAAAACTAAATAAGACTTTAACAAAATCTCCAATGTGGCTAAAAATTATAATTAACCACTTACGTATATAAGTTAATTTTAAGTACCCCTGGACAGCCTGGTTAATTATAAAATCCTCGTATCAACAAGTAATGTTTAAACGGGTAATTATTAATATATTTTTAAAACAATAATTTTAAATTTTTGGGACTCAAAAATATAATAACGTTTAGACAAAATCATATAAATGTACAAAGTTGTCAATATTTACATTGATGATGTTTATGCAATTCTGTTAAAAAGCTTTTTATTTAACATGTCAAAAAATATGTTTACGAAATCTTTTCAAGATTACGTTATTGCTCAAGTTTTAAATGATTACAACAAGCGGAGATAATGATATTAAACTGTTTAACATTAACACTCTTACACGCTTACAATAGATTATATTCCACCTTTGCTATGACGATAGAAAGTGAAAAAAGCCGTGACATTATTCAAGAAAGTGTGTGATAAATAACCAAAAAAGTATTTCTAACTCCGTAACAAAGCATGCACAACAATATTCTGCCAGTTTCACTTCTTTTTTAAAGCTAAAAATTACAACTTGAACATTGAAATAATAGTATTATTTTGTAAATGATTAATTCCGGAATAGTTATCATTGATTAATCAATGATGACGAGTCCCATAGCATATCAGAAAAATTAATATGTGTACTATATACAGGGTGTTCCAAAAGTTCTTACGACATAGAGAGCAGGAGCACCATCCTGTTGTACATGAGATGCCATTAGAATACCTTTAGCTTCTAGTGCAGGGATGAATTCTTTACGAAGCATAGTAATGTAGTTTTCCGCACAGACCGTGCCGTTGAAAAAAAACGGACCAATGAGATGCTTAGCCG
>JAUZND010092341.1:0-14616 GCA_034780555.1 Coelogynopora nodosa | reverse complement strand
TTCAGGATGTTTTTATCAAGAATCGACTTCTTCAATAATGGTGTTATTATAGCGCTCTTATAACGCTGTGGGAATTTATTTTCCCACGAATAATTTTTTTAAAAATTGATAAAACTAATAATATATAAATAATTACTAGAAAATAAAAAAAGTCACAATAAATCAAACCTTTCAAATATCCTACTGAAGCATATTCATCGGTAGGGAGATCTGGACAGCGCTGTTTCGTCCTTCATACTCCACACCAACGAAATATCCAGATCTCCCTGACGATGAATATGCTTTCAAGCATATACTGAATATACTGAACAGTAATATATTTGAAAGGTTTCATTTATTGTGACTTTTTCTTTTCTAATACATACATAAGTACGATAATGTATATATTTTTTCTTATTAGAATAAACTATATTATTTGAAAATTCAGAATATCACGATATTTTATCATACATTCGTAATTAATAAATACTATAATGGACATATTCAGTAATATAGGCCATACCTATACTGCTAGCAATCATATGATTGATATAAATTTGAATTTACCGCTACAGAAATACGTGATTTATATTGATAAATAAAATAGGGTGGATTAACATAAACACATAGTGCTTAGTGAAACGAATTTGACCCCGTATGAAAAGTAATTACACTTCAAATTTAAATTATAGAAAATAGAATGGTAAATTTCATAACTTTCATTCGAAAATTACTTCATTATTATATGCACTATAAATGATTAATACCATTTTAAAATCAATAAGTTTAAATATGTTTGTCTCTATATTAATACCATTTTAAAATGAATAAGTTTAAATATGTTTGTTCCTATATTAATTAAGTGGTAAAATAGATGTAGAACCCTTGTATGACAGACAGTTTAATAAAATGCCAACAAATAATCTCCTGCAAACATCACACTCAAAAAAACTTTTTTTCAAAATCTGAATGATGAAAAAATCAATGTCAATCTATAATGAAGCACCAAAATGATAAGTTTTTACAGATTTAGCGACGGAAACTTCTCATCTCATAATTTATTGTTGAGTTTTGAGTGTTGTTTATCTACGCCTTGTTTTTCTATGTTTTGTCTTGTGTAATAAAGTTAGCTGAAATTAAGTTTAATAATTAAGGCAGCTTTTGAATAATTTAATAACAAACCGTTTAAAATTGTATTAAATTAAAAAAATATCGCGATTTACTTGTCGAGTATGTTAATTTATTATTATACTATAAAATGCTCATGCTTTGATTGTTATGATTATAATGTAGCTATCGTTTTTGCTTTCTGCTTGCCTGAGTGTGCACTCAATAGACTCAGAGAATGCACAGACAAGTAAACCTAACCTAAACGTCTCCAATCCTACGCATAACATACTGGATGTTATATTTCAAGGTATTTCTTAAACTGTGTTTTAACTTCAGTATTTTTAAAAGTTGACAATTTCTGAATAGAACGCCTTTATGTAGTCATACAAAAGTAATGTGCCTATATCAAATCGGTATAATAAACATTCAATCAAAGAGATAAACAGACACTTCATGTCTTAATGCGAACACCACTTCAAAAAATGTAATAATTCATATGACATGGGTCAACACCTCCAACTTATTGAAGACTGTAGTTAAATACAAAACCTACACTCGATGTACCTTTAATTGCAACTGAAAGCTATGCAATCATAAATACCATAACTTGAAATCATGATCATCAAAATGAGAAGAGAAGTATAACATAATTGTGGCAAAGATATGAAAATATTGAAAAATAGATAACCTGTATCCTTTCTATTTAACCAATTAACATATATGTTAATTGCAAATATGTTAATGTCCAACATAATAAATAATTATAATATCTTGACAAATAATGATTTCTAAATTTTACAGATTAGCTAACTGGACCTAATATTAAAAACCCTTATAAGAAAATATACAACTGATATTAATTTAGTAGAATCATTGCTTGAATATACAGTGAGACTTGTACATACCCATACCAGCAGAATATAACAATGTCTACAAAACTAATCTTTCCATGGTAAAGTTTTAACTAGGTATAGTTGAGTAAGCGCATACATACATACAATTGCAAATAAATCATTCTACCAAAGCGTTGGCACATCAATATTACTCCAAGTGACCTATACTGCATAACAAAGAAGTATGAGAACTATAAGAGAATGTAATAAACAGCTAAATAATCAATTCTTTATAAATATATAAATACAAACTTAAGGTACATCAGTTTAAAGTAAATGTATGTCTTTGATATTTCATTGTTTTAAATGACACAAATGTGATTATTTAAATAATAATATATTACTCGTATATAATATCATATTAATAAATAATAATATAATTTAATAAAGAAAAATGTAGCAAAATACATTATGAGTTAATACATATATAACACAAAAATATTGATGCAACTCCTAGACGAATTAAATTCGACAAAAATTTAATTTTAGACAACAAAATAATCACTCTCGCTCCTCATTTATATACAAATAAGTAATCTGTTAGTCTACATTTACAAACGCAAACAAAAAGTAGCCTATCCTTAATTCGGTGGTTCTGCAGTATGCAGACCATATGACCTTATTAGAATGAATACAACGTACGTTAATATATACTAACAAACAAATAGGCAACGGCTTAGTATAACACTGCAAACAACGCCACGTCAAGTCAGTTCATAAATGCTAGTTTAGTCCAAATACCGTTTTCTCTGATTATCGGGGGTTCAGATAATTAAGTGCTATCTATAGCCATACCTTTACCTTATAAACAAGATAGGAATATGAACTACTATCTATAAAATAGTTAATTAAAGTTCGAATCACTTAAAATACATTTAAAAAGGGAGTTTATAATCGATTTTTGAAAATAGATAAGTAATACCAATAGGGAAGTACCAATAAAGAAAAGTTTTATAGCTGCGTTATTAGAAGCTTATGTTAACTAGTGTTATGTACATATCAGTCAATTATAATTAATAAATTAAATGAAACAATATAATTTACCATTAGTACAAATTAAGTAATTTATATAAATAATTATTATATGTAAACCCATTCCTATGTTCAACTGATTCTACTGTCAACAACGTGTAAGTTTAGTTAATTAAATCACATTGATCAGCTTATTATATTATAATTATCTATAGAGCACATATAAAAAATATAACGACACATTTAGGAACAATTTCTACATAAAATTGTTCCTATTAACCGATAGGCATAGTTGTCCCCTATGTTCTACTTAAAATATTAAAACAGTAAGGAAGTATACAATGATATTAAATAAAAATATTTAAAGTTTTTGTAAATTTTTAAAAATTACGATGCCACAAAATCATTTAAAATAATTTATAAACGTTTTCTTTCTACCATTAAATAAATCAAGATCTATAAAGGTTGCTTAACAATCTGTATAAAATATTGTAGATAATTGAAAGAAAGCTTCATTGTGGGCCATCGAAATCTAATGTAAACCTATATAAGAATATAATAATGTTGAGTAGGCCTAATGTCAGAACACTTTGAAAAATACGACCTCTTGAGTCAAGTGTAGGTAATTCAATTGCTTTCGTAAAATAACATACACTAAATTAATGACAAATGTAATTAAAGTTATTATATAAGTAAATTTAAAATTTTGATTATTAATTCAGATAAATGTTATGTAAAAACTATTACTTATTATCACTAAAACCTTCGTTCTTTCGTTTATTTCAACGCCAATAGAGAAATTAAAGATAAACAAAAAAAAATTAAAAATTGTATAAACACTTAACCACAATTTATATTAGCTATAATTAAAAATAAATACGTTAAATGCTACAAAATAATCAAGTACGAAATACAATTATTTCATTATGTTTAGATACAGTTACTAAATTCTTACAATGCAAATTAGCTTATCTATGCAAAAATAGTGATATTGTTAGCTATACAAAAGGGCCATAGCCTTTTGCCGAACAGAAAATGGCATAAATGAAAATTTTCAATTCGCCTAAACGTAGTTCGCAGAAAAAATAATGCATTCATTTTCAGAGGTGTATGCCGAAATTAAGGCAAGGGAGGTTCCAAAATGATAAAAACGGGCATTATTATCCTACTATCTCTAGTAAGATTCGACAGGTATCATTAATAGATTCCTTACAAATTAAAGCATTATTTTTCCGGCGAACTAAACACTTTTATTTATGCCATTTTCTTTTCGTCGAAATGAGATTCGATGAAGTGCAACAGATCATTCATTACATAGCAGTTCATATTCAATTAAATTTTAATAAATGTATCTGGTTTAATTATATACTATTATTTTGTATAGGTACGTAATAAATGTCATGACACAATATCATTTTAGTTTATAAAAGTATGGCACACAGCAGAAGCGCAGCCAGCATTTTGTAAATAAATACCGGATGTTTGTATGACTAAGGGGCCCAGTCATACTTATGTCTATAATAGGGGCTCCCCTAGATTTCGGAATACTATATTTATTTAATTGGTGTACAAAGGCCCCGCAGACTAAAGAGAACAGAGTCTTTGATTTACTTAGACTTTAAAATATATATATTTAGGGCTTATACCCAAACGCCTCCCTTAGGTTGCACCACTGTTCAGTAGTTATTATATATATTAAAAAAACAAAATTGAGTTAAGGGTATTTTGTATTTACACATGGTCGAACAAATTAATTAGCTAATTCCCAATACAAAAGGAAGCGAAAATGCATAAACTAATCTATGATCTATTTTGTAAATTATAATCTAATAAATATATCAAATACATGAAAAGTGCATAATATTATAAGCTTCTATTGTGTTAAATGTTTTTTCTATTTAAAAAATATTTGTATTAATCAAAGTAATACTCTGTGTTTTAAATATGTTGTAAATATGTTTTAAACAAAATGAATAAACAAGACAATAGATACAGCTTCACCTAAGATATTTTATTAACATCACAATATCTTAAATATAAATTATTAATATATAATTCAAAAACAAAGAATATTATTTAAACTTTTCTGTAACCAAAACAATAATAAACAAGTATTTATTTCGTAATGACTTCTTGATGAAAAGATAGATTGAAAATAATTATAAAAAGCATTCATGCCTACTAAATTAAACAAAAACTTTATAAAAAGTTTCCTCAATTATAAAAACACGCTTGAATTACAGCTATTCAATAACATGTACATCCATATATTATGAACTTTAAAATAGTTGCAATTACCGCATATTTTCATTATAATTCATTAAATTTTATATTACAAAGAGTAATTATATAATTCAATTAAGTATTACAATTAAAACTTGCTGCAACATCGACCACAAATCCGCTATACTTATTATCAACACAGAGTCAAACAAACCAAACATAATTTTAAATCTAATCCGCAGCTGTGCAGTGTAGATAGACGTGGAATCAACTGACTTCCCATCATCACTAGTCTATGGGTCCGCCTAACCGTCCCAAGCTATGGCCAAAATAAACTGACTTACAATTAGAAAAGTATTTGCCAATAACGTCGCCTTACAGTCGGTCTCACATTGAGTGGCTCGTCGCAGTCATACAGATGGACAGAACAACTCCCTCACAAGGGATGGCTGGCCCAGATCACGCAAATCCAAACTAAGACTGACTCCGCGTAGAGGATTTTATGTGTCAAATCAAGCGAACTTGAAGAATGCTTTACTCGATTTATTAATGTCCAGATAAATAGCTCTGACGATGGGTTTTCAGATTTCTCTATCCATTCAAATAAGTCATGATATCTGTCCTGGTACATTATTACATAAGTCAGATGTTTACCTTAAATGTGAACAGCCTCATAGTTCTAATAAATAAATAAATAAAAAGTGAGATGTAGAACGCACTCTTACATCTGAGAAAATTAATCAAATGATTTATCGATCAGAAATCTCAGGAGACTAATAAATGTAAGTAATATCTATCATTTGGAAGAATTCCTAAAGTTCCAATAAAACTAAGTTCTTTGATATTTAACAAATAGAACTCAAATTCCAAATATGTTTAAAAACACTAGTTAAATATCTGAAATATTATACTCAGTCTGAAGTGTAATATTGTCCTAACTATGATTTTATTTTATATATAAAAAAGTAAAATTATAAAAGAAGTACTTCAATTATATATCTAATAGACATAATAATCACATCTTAGGTCAAACATAAAAACAAACATAATATCTATAAAGCGAATGTATTTTTTTATATCCTTCAGTAAATTCTACTTAAAAATACTAATCAAATATCTCAAAAACTACAGAGCAACAATAAGTTATTGGTTTATTAATTAGTTGGATTGTTTCATCAAAGCTAGTATTCTCATGTATTGTCGAGAGCATAAACTATAATAGAGTGACATTAATCATTTAAAAAAATATTTTAGAAGTGTCAATAATACCGAAGGATCCTTCTCTAACTAGGTATAACGCAGTTATCCTAAAGTTCTGCTATGCTCGCCACCATATTATACAAATAAAGTAACCATAGTAACGACCCACGCAAATACTTACTATATAAACACTCAGCTATCAATATAACCGCTATAATTTGATGACTACAATAAAAAAAATATCATTGAAGTGAGCTATTTAAATCGTTATAATAAATACTCCTGATGAACTACGTTGCTAATATAATTCAATAGTGTATCACTATTCAATACAATGATACAATGTTATCCGCTATCACACGAATCGAATTTCAATAGTGACATTAAATAATATTGTGCAGAAAATGTTACACACAGATACTTTTGTACAGAAACTGGAAGATTGAAATGAACCTACCAGACCCTATTCAGAAAAATATAAATTTGGATATTTATGCATAAAAACCACATATTTGTTAGGACAACTTGCTCGATTTTTCAAATGGTAATCTATAAAATATAGTTCTTTTATGTAAAATTAACTGCATACATAAAAATATAATAAAACATTTATTTAATTCAAATTCAACTCTTTAGTATCAGCTAAATTAAAATGTATGAATCACAAAATAAACTTTATTCAATAACATGATTCAACCATTGCCGATGAGTTCACGTGAGACGTTTAATTTAATTAATGATATTATTACATTAATTTTAGTTGTTTAGAGGAAAAAATTACGTTATACAAACAGTTTAATTTCAATATATGGAATATTAATAATAAAAACATGACGATATTTAAATAAAAAATAATTAAATAATATAAAAATAATAAACAATAAAAAATGTTTACGATTTTTAGGAATTTACATACCTTAAAAAATTATATTTAAATGACACTGAAAAAATAAACATCTTTAAAGTTATACTAAATATGTTTACAAAATTAATGTAGGACTATTCTACCAGGCAAACCAATAAAAACGGTTCAAAAAACAACAAAATTTCGGTAAAAATTGTCCTTGGTTGTTAATAAAACTGTTTAATTATTACAATATATTCAAAACAACTTCAAAAAGTGTAAACCTATGTTAAAAATAGAAATATATATTAAATGGGAAAATATAATATAGTATATAAATTTTTAAATGATTATTATATCGTCATTTTTATGTTAATAGATCAAAAATTAACCAAATTCATAATATCCATAAAATATTAGCTCAATATCTTATTGCCCTTGAATTTAGTTACACTAAATATAATATGTTGACTATATAGTTATAATGTATGCAACATGTCAATATATTTCGATAGTCCTAAAATATAAATTCCGATTACATGATTTCATTATCCGAATAAAGTTTTCAGATCTGGATTAAATTTAAACAGAATAATTTAATTTGGTTTAGGGATGTATATTGTCTCCCTTGTGTAGTTCATTTATGTTCACTGATGAAGCCGTAATGAAGAAACGTCCAATATTCCCATAATTAATCTGTATCCGTAAAAGGTTTTTTAAATATTCTATTTATCGAAAATATTGGCTACCTGTAATGTGTCTAATGAATATATATTATATATATTAATTAATTGATTAAACAATTCTGGTTCATGTTTTTAACCAATCAAAAATGATAAATGTGTATGCTATAATATTGATCTACAATATATAAGACATAATAATAACACAATATTTATTCTTACAAACAGTTATTGATTTAGATACTGGTGTTGCAGAAAATACTCTTAAACCATTACATACCAATAATAATGTAATCATTTACGTAGGCTGGGGAGTGACTAGAAATATATACTTTCTATTAATAAATTGGAAAACATTAAAATAATTTAAATTATAATTAAATGTCCCATAATTATACCTAAAAGTTTACTCAGGAAAATGTACACTAAAAATTATAGGTCTAAAATGTACAATTGGTCATATCTGTGATCAATAATGTCCATCCAATTTATTAATAGAAAGTATAAATTTCTAGTCACTCCCCAGCTTACGTAAATTATTGCAGTATTATTGGTATGTAATGGTTTAAGAATATTATCTGCAACACCAGTATCTAAAGCAATAATATTGCTACATAAATATTTTAACTGCAAATGCTAGGACATACTAAGAGGAATACTAAAAGGACAACAAAGGCGATACTACACCGATATAAATATATATAAAAAGAAAGCCTAAAAAAGACTAAACTAGTACAATTAAATATTCTGATAAACGTGAGACACATATTTACAACATTAATAAATTTAGATAGTAAATATAGACCAGTGAACAAGAAGCAGTGAATAAAATTCGTAATTTCAATATACTTAATTAATTACTTATAGAACACTATACACACAAAAAGTAAACTATATAGCCACATATTAGCGTACTTGCATTTAACCCAATTCATAATAAAAATGTATAGTACCGGCATATAGCAAAGGAAGTAAATAATTATTATGTTTGGTTATTACTTATAAAAGGGTATTAGGGTTGAAAGTAACACTCAATAATGCGAATTGTATATTTTTAATGTAATAAAGGGTTCATATTAAACCTTGTGGAAATAGCTTACATTTCATAAAATAAATAAACTGTTACTACTAACTTCACACAATCTACCGAAAACCAGAGTTCCGTTTCAATTGCACAATGCAAATTCGTTAAAAATCTGCATTTTATACGTGTAAATCGGATAATAACGATTAATCTCTTTTGATATATTTACCAGTAGTTTATCAATTATTAAAAAAATCTTATAAATATATATACACTAAATTTTTTTAAATCATACCAAATTTTTTTGTTATATATATATTTATAATACAATATAACAACATAAAAAACAGCATTTATCGTTAACCCTTTAATAAGCCTGTAACAACTCTGCAAAACAAAATATCGTAATTACATACATTCAATTAAAATATAGTTATTAAGATGTACTATATTAAAGTTAATATAATGTACGATGTGATGAAAAGATAATTCTTTAAAAGATAACATAGATAAATTAAATGAAATCGACATATAATTCAATCGCATTTATTTCAATATTTATTATAAAAATAATTACGTATTTCAGTCAAATTGATCAATATTATTTATATAATAAACATGAAAAATCAATATTATTTAAATAATAAACATATAAAAATCAATATTTTTTTAATATGCACACATATCAAGAGTATCTTCATGTAATAATTGTGTAAGACTATAACGTAGTTAATATCAAAAATGTAAAGCTTACTTTTTAGAATTTCCAAAAAAACTTTTTAATCTATTTTTATAGCATTTATCCACAATAATATGACTTTTATACGAAACAAATAATAGAAAAGTTAAGTAATACGTACAATATATAAGTTGTTTCTCCAATACACGAAAATAATAACTATCATTAATATAAAAGCGAATACTAAGATAGCATGATTTATTGAAACTTAATTTTTTCAATATTTTCTATTTGACATCAGTCGCTGAAACTCATAGACTCTCGAATGTCAATCAGTTATTCAGCTGCTGCCAATTTACCAGTTCATCAAAAGATAATATGGAGAAATTAAGTGAAATCGACACACGATTCATTAAATTGAATTAATTTATTAATTTATTTATTTATTAAATAAAATCATAGTAGAACAAAAAAGTAGACTCAGGAGTCAATAAATTTTCGTAGGCGTTAACGAATCCATGAAAAATTATCGCAACTAAGATGTGACTATTAAATTTTAACCATTTTAAGATTGTTTTTATTAAAATATGCACATTTATTAAATACCTACATATCTACAAAAGGGAAACTAATACCTGAATAGCTTAATACGATTAATTCAGATACATAACAATGATTAGGCCAATTCGAAATGTTTAATTGAGATTTAGAATCCAAAGGGACATTTTAAATGACAAATTCTATAATATCAATATAATCATCTAATCGTAACATATTCTGTAACAAAATGCATATACTTCATGGTACATTGTATTATATAAAACGTTTAAAAACTAATTTGTATAACCCAGATAATAAAATGGCATTTGCATTAGTTCAATTTCAATATGTTAGTAAAATATATTAATCGTACACAATATTTAAGTAAACTATAAAACTTCGGTGCTAATATCAACTTCAAAATTTATCTTATAAGTATAAGGGAAAAAAATATTTTAACTATAGAAGTTCCGTGAATAATTACACCATAATATATTAAATTTGATGAAGAATGGTTAACTGCACAGGATAAATGTTGGTAGGCTAATTTTACCGTCGCCCCCTATGCTTCCAAAATATTTTGGGGTTGAAAAAAATTCTAACAATAAGAAAATACTATAATTTTTAAAATCTACTTTCTAAGTATTTTTTAAATAATTATTGTAGCTAACAATATATATAAGATACTAATTAGAATATATTATTTAAAATATCCTCAGCTTATCATGTTCGGGAATTTCCGTAAAATATAATATATGACAATAAAAAAGTAATAGTCAAATACGCCTAAATGCAAGATTGGAGCTTACCATGATTATAAATAGCGACTCTGTCAACACCTTTGTCCTCCTCAGAGATGAACCTCAAAAAGTCACCAACAGAGTGGGCCAGTGGTTTTAATGTGAAAATACAGGTCTCTTGACGAGAAGGTAAAGGCACTTTAAATTTTGGGAGGCCATTTTCGAAAGAAATTGAGACTCGGTTGCCGGAGAGATCATTCTCACTTGTGGCACTCGTCGATAGACAACTGACCATACAGGGTAACTGGGGAAGCAGCGATCCGACAGGCGCATTTTGGGAAAAAGGAATCGTACTCAACTTAAAAAAGAAGAAGATTATATCAAATATATAAAAAGAAATCTTATGTATATCTGTTATATCTATAAATTAATTTTCTTTCAATAATATCAATTACTCCATAATTTTTAATTCAAATAAAATGTAATTTATGAATTTGAATGTTCAATGACAATTGATCCTAAGTTAAGCACCTAAATAACATCAGGTTAATATTATATATTTTGAATATGAACTAAACAAATATTATTTAAAATATATATATATTTTTTAAGTTGTGTCTTCTAATAAAATATAAGCATCAGGATTGTTGAGTAAATATAAGTATCCTATAGTATTTGAAACAGTAATACATTTAATGGTAGCCTATATATTATATTGGTTAGTGACCACATGTCAAAGTTTATAGTTAACTACTGGAGTACCGATTGAGGAAGCTTGATATTTGGATTCTTTTTTACTCTGGAACAATTGCTTATATTTATGCTGTGGCCTGTGGATCAGTTTTATCGAATACACAATTTTAAATCAATGTTAAATATAATATGTCTGATATTTTTTTCAAATTGTTTTATTTCTATTTTTTTATAGTAGCTTTTGATATCACTGCAAAAAATTATTGAAGAATAAATAAACATTACTTTAAAATATCCAGATTTTATAATAATCTAAAGTTATTCATTATTAATATGTAAGTAAAATGTATTTATATTATAAGTTATATAATGATATGTCTTTATTTTTATAATTATTACAACACGTTTTTCATTGTATTTGAATGTTTATTTAAGATTATAAAAGTTTTAAAATTTTTTATATATATTATTAATGTAACTGATAATATTTTTGTCACATTTTTAATTATAGAATGGTATAATATTTGGTTATAATAATATACTATTGTAATGCTACAGTAGTATAACAGCATAATAATAGTATACAAATGTGTAATACCCTACTATACTTTATATTACAAAAAGAAAATAAATATAGAAAATATAACTAGAATTTAATTTTTAAACATTTTTACTACTACTTTCTAATTAAAATAATTCCTTTAAATAACTCTTTATAAGGAAATATTATAAATAACTTTTGATATTATGTAATTTTAATAATAGTATAAGATAACTTGTTTTAATAATTTATTTGAAATATAATACAAACAACAAGTATGCACAATATAATATAAATGCACTCTATTCCAATAATAATATTGTATATAGACATGGTAGGCGAATTATATGTATATAACAAAAAATCAAATATTTATTAGATTTTCAACCAATGTAAAATGAAATGGAGAAAACTACCATAATTAAGTTCATGTATGTGACAGATATTGCAAAAACATTTACTAAAAGGTTACAAGCATCAAGTTTTGACAATAGTGCAGATTTTTTACATATAATTTTAATATTGCAGACATGCAGAAATTATTCCAACTTGTTGCAACACTGTACACATACTTTAAATGTATGAATATAGTTGAGTTATGCAATATTATTTAAAATGTTGACTGATTTAATAGCATATATGTAAATCATGCAGTTATACACATTGAAAGATATTATATATGGACAAAATTTTTAAAAAGTAATTGAATAGGCAGTCAGCTTAGTTCAGTATTAACAAAAAGATATTATTTTTTAAACTTTTGTGTATAGTCATAGGATTTATTAATTTCTTTGTATTTCTTTGTTGAAGAGCTTTCATGAAAATTCAAGAGTCTTGCTATTTTGATAAATTATTGCTATCTTTATCTGCATTTACCTCCTTAAAAAATCTATTTACAATGTCATAATGACTGTGCTTTCTCTTTTTTATCCTGTTATTTACTGCCTTTTCTATTTTGAAACATATTTCTGCAACTTAGTGAAACATTTGAAATATTTGTGACTTCTCTCGAAAATAATTAGTATTTAACTATTAGAATAGTGTTAAATGTATTTCTGTTTATCCTTGTGCATTGTATATGAATAACATCACCCATAGTTATAAAGGACAATTTAACTAGAGGACCATGGAAGCAGCTAAAACAAACATTAACCTTAGAATTTAGTTAATCCACGGTATCTACTGTTATCCTGTTGACATGGCTGCATCACACCACCAGCTACAGGCCTAATATATCATATGCCAGCATATGCCTAATTGTATCATCAACTTGATCATTAAGTAGCTCTATTAGTAAAGGTGCCCTTTCATTTAATGTCAGATGTGATCCCAAAAGTTTATTTAGTAGTTCCATGGCTTTTTTAGTCACACTGTAACCATTAACCAATGGATACATAGCTAAAATGCTAAGGCATTGGTTTATTATCCATTGCAAAATTGTATATGAAGTGTATGTTGTATTTATGAAGAGAGAATTTTTGGTATGAATTAAATTATGCATCCTTATATTTGGTAACTGTCCCTTGAGTTTCTCTAATGGTCTCCATTATAGTCTGAATCAGTTCTTAAAAAAAATATTTTTGACAGAAATTGACCCTTATTTGCATCTAATGCCATGATGTTCAATTCTTTGGCTACTTATTTTGCAGGCATTGCTGTTTCATGAAAGACAAGCTAGAAACTCCATAAAAGTGCAGTTTTTCACTGTATAGGACATGAATTTTGATTTCATTATATTGAAACAGATATATGGTTTCTTTAAGTAGTTATAGGGCCACTATATAAAAATACTGTGTTGCCACTCTTCACAACAAAAAACCTGACAGGAAATAATACAGAACACCTAGCTAGGACACTAGCTGGCTATGGGGGTCTGAGGTGAAGCCCCTAGTGTGGGTAAGGGTGACTTCTCCCACCAATATTTTTTATGAATTTAAACTACTATTTTACTACTTAAAATCCAATGTATCCCACATAATCTGACTAAAGAAATGTAAGTAAGCAGTTCATTAAAACATGTGCACAAAGTACAAAAAATTTACATTTGTTTTTCCCCTCTAAAATGTAGAATATGAAAATATGTAATAAGACAGAGTCATAAATAAATTAAGTACTACTACTTTCTCATGTCCTTCAGTTTTTATTAGTCAAATTGCTTTTTTTTAATTATTGCAAAATACCCTCTGTTTATAAAGTCTGAGCGCATCCAAAAATATATTTATTTAGGAACAGTAAATATAATATTATAAAATTAACAGTACAAAACAAACATGAATAATGTTCAAACGAATCAAAATAAAATTAACAGTACAAAACAAACACGAATAATGTACAAACAAATCGATTTCCACCTAACCTTAGTGCAATTTGTTGGCGAACCCTGGTTTGGTCAGTAATAAATTTCATTATGTCAAGCCATCGAAGATTGTTCCACACATTCAAAACTGCGACATGAAGTGTTTCTCGATTGGTTGGATCAAGCAGTTCAACACGGT
>JAUZND010092340.1:0-30151 GCA_034780555.1 Coelogynopora nodosa | reverse complement strand
TATCTCTGTAACTATGTATCTCTGTAACTATGTATCTCTGTAACTATGTATCTCTGTAACTATGTATCTCTGTAACTATGTATCTCTGTAACTCTGTAGATTCTGTAACTGTGTATCTTTGTAACTCTGTAGCTTTATATAGCTATGTAACTCTGTAACTTATGTAGCTCTGTAACTCTGTAGATTAAAATTTTACACTAATAATGCTCAACTTGATTATAGAAAATCCCAAGTTTTCCTGATATATCTTTTATTTCTCTTTGTTAGTTGTATATCTTGTTGTGTTAATTATCACAAATCACTGTGATATTTGTTATCAAATTCATATTTCTTAAAAAAGGTTTAGATAAGAATGTATTATATAAATAGTATTACTAAATTTCTAAAATATTACTAATTACTAAACAATGTATTAAGTGCGTGTATGCTAGCATGACCGAGCCAGGAAGGATTAAACAACCAAATACAATCCAAGGCATAAAATCACTTCACAGTATCTTAATAAAATTAGTTTTTTGTTACTCATTAAAATATAATTTGGAATATTTAAAAATTTCCTCTGCTTGTAAATCTTTTAAAATATACATCAATAGTGTTTCCTTATTTTGTAAAACACATTTAACTATGTTTTAGGTACTGTATTTACTTACAAATAAGATATTACAACCTAAAATTTTATCTGAAAAGTATCAACCATATAATATAATATAAGTAATAACTATTCAATAATAGTTAGTGTATAAGCCACTCCATTTTATATATTTACTAGTTGTTATGTATAATTAATCATTTGAGAGTAGAATAAAATATCAACTAGATAAAATGTTCACCTGAAAAAATATATTCCCTCAGACATAACTTCTGATGAATGTTTTTAGATAAAATTAATCAATGGATGTGTACCAAGATTATATATAGGAATAAAGCCCTTTAACAAATTGATTTCGGTTTTGACTTTTTATTCAGATGTAGCTTACTTTTTTAATTAAGGAGATACCACTTTGCATGATCGTTATATAAAATGTTGTTTATCTATTAATGGTCCTTGAAGAAATATTGGATTATAAGTGCGAAATTAAACTATTTAATTACAGAATAAATAGGTTGTACATTTTTATTGAAATGTTTTGGTTTATGCTTTACTTACATATTTTTTATTTTAAATAAATCAGGTTGTCTTTAAATATAGCGTTAAATAAAATTGAATCAGTTCACATAAAAAGTTTTGCAAAAGTCACAAATTGTAGAAATTCTGTTCCTACAAAAATTAAGAAATTTCATCGTTTGGTGCGGTGGTGAGATTTTCAATTATGTATTATTAGTAAAACAATTAATATATTGGCAAATATTTAATTAAGTAGATATGTAATTGATATATAAATATATATTTATTCTGAATATAATTCTGAAATAAGTAAAATTCTTATTGATTTATTTTTCATAATTACAAAAATCATCGGCAAATGTTAGGGGGTAACCAGGAAATTTCATAAAAATGGTTTAAACTTTTCCTTTATAAATCCCATCTTATAAATTAAATGGAGCCTTCTTTCCTCAGACTTCGTTGTCGCGGTTCAAGTGATATGGTCGGTCGACTTGATGGGAGAACACAACCCGGTGTTGGAGGATTTTCTCGGCAAGTAAGCCTTCATCGAAAGAAGAAAACTATGCTTAAGGGTTTGGCAATAAAGAGGGCGATTGGAAATGACAAGGCGTCAAAAGGATGCAGAAGAAGCGACCAAACGAATTTCTTTCACCCTCACGCTTGAGAAGACTGCCCAACTAGGATTTTGATCGTAATCACAAATGCATAGGTAGTTATTTGCATATCGACCGCTTTATTTCCTCTTCTCTTTCCTTTCTTATGTTTTTTATATTCATTTCAAGATTATTATTTAACTAACAGAATGTAAAACAGAAGAGACGGTCCGGTCAAGCTTTTAGTTTCTACGCATATATTATATAGTCTGCGAGCAAATAACTCGAAGAATGACTGAAACTACATACTGTATACTAGCTTTCTAACATGATTGTTTAGTCAAAATAAATTAATTTAGGCAGTTTAATTTGAATTTCTACATTTTACCAAATCAAAGCGCGCTTTTATATGTCAAATAAAACCATGCGTTTAATATAGAAATGTAAATATAAAATAGTATACTGTGATTCGAAAACATAAACGAACTAATTACTGAATTAAAAATAATTATATATATATATTATAAGTATAATATAATGATATATTTATTGTAGTATTTTTTTAGTAGATACCTCATTTTGTAAATTGAACACTAATTGAATATATTTCATATAAATAAATATCTTAATAATGATCATAAAAAAATATGATGGTAATATATTGCATTTTTTCAATATACTCATTAAAAAATGTAAGTAGTCATATGACAATGACTTTTTTGAAATAAGAAAATGAAATAATGATATATTAAGATATAGGCGAAATCATGGGAGTTTAGCACATTCAACAAATTAAATAAAATCTAATCATAATGAATTTTATCTTTAATTAATGCATGAAGGTTTTTTTATAAAGGAAATAAATGTATTATACATATTATTTAATTTTTTAAAATAAAAATCAATTATATAAATCTTAATCATGCTTTTTATAATTTTCTCACAGAAAATTAATTTTATCTTTGTGAACGCATATTGTAAAATAACAAGTTAATAAAGATAATTTAATTGTTTTTAAAAATATATTTATACACTTTTAATTGATATAACAATATAAAATCTGAACACTATTATTAAACATATTATTAGTACGAATATTTCATGCTACAATTCTAAAAAATGTGATACTTATGTTACCGACTAATTATGCATGTCTGTTGTACATTTTATAGGCTATATAACAAATCTTTCAAATACTCTATTATATTATACGGAAGATAAATTCTAACATGTCAGCTACATAAAATATATAGGTTTTTTAAAATAATGTCCCTTTCGTTAAGAATACGCAATATTTCTTTAATTACAGAAGTTTTTAATTTATTATTCTTTGAAAAGGTAACAAAAAACACATATGTATTAGGCACATTCTCATTTAGAAAATGGCGAAATCTACCAGGAACTGACCTGTAAATTTTGTTACAAAAGTCAACATCAAATGTTTGAAAAGTAATCACAATATGCTTTTTGTCATTGGATGTTTGAAAACTTGTTCTTTTACGTTTCCACACACGGGAAAATATATTTCTGTGCGTTTTTGGATCGATATATTCATACATTTCGTTGACAAGGTTATTCAAAGTGTTGAATAAATGATAAAGGCTGATCAATTATTTTCTGCGTGACAATGCAAAATGTCAATCAAAAACGAACTAAGGTGTGGTTCACATATTATTAACGCAGAATTTGGCATTTCTACCCCACTACCCCACCCTTATAACACGAAATAACAAAATACCAAACCACCTACCCTAGTGTTATATAAGGATTTTTGACCAACTAAAACATTTTTTTATTACAATGATAATACATCAATTATTCTTTTCACTGATTTCATATTAAAAAAAATTCAATCCAATTTAGTAAAAAAATAATGATTATATAATTATTACTATATCTCATTGTATCACATTGTATCTCCACATATACAACAATCAAAATACACGTATTATTCAAGATAATATATGTGAATAATTATTCATATAGTTATAATGTATTCGAAAGGGCCCCACATCTGCACATGCATAGTTAAGTAAGAGTATGTTAATCACATATAATTAAACCCTTACATTTAAATTGTTGAGAAAAATCATTATTACAGAATACACTGTTCATGTAAAATAACTTCCTGAATTAGGTAACGTCGCAAATAGGGATGTCAATTAGAATGCCGTACTATGCCATAGAATTCCAAAGCGTTAACCTAAAAGTAGTTTTGGATTGTTGGTTGCATAAATATAATCTAAATATACATTGATGAACATATTAATGTGTTTTGATATAATTCTATGATTGCAGAATAACCACTAATAACATATGTGTTTATTGAATGCATTTTTGATTAAATTAACTAAAATTTAGGTTTCATTTAGAAAGCTAATGGTAAAATAATTTTTATTTTTAATATAAAGATAATAACATTAACATGTTTTACTAAGCAACCTAACTATTTAAACTAACAACCTAACCATTAACTATTCGAACTGTTCTATTTGTTCAATAGCCTATTTTACTAGTCAACTTTAATCAATTGACTTTTCCCGGTGATTGTGTGTTTTCAAAAAACAGTATTCCTTTGACAAATAAATTATTCCAAATTTGAATAACTTCTGATAAAGAAAAGCAGAACATCGTTCAACTAATTTCATTTATATGAACAAAATTCTTTTTTTTTCTGCACTAAGAAAACGATTTGATCTGATAAGCCTAGTGTGAGTCATTCCTTGGATGAAGCCATACTTCTGATTAGATTTAGGATTTACTGGACAAATTACAAAACATATAATAGTTTGTATACAGTAAACACAGAGAATTTTGTCATTTTGACTTTAAATTAGACTTGAGTGGACCACGAGGAATATTATATAGTCATTATCCATTGCCGGATGTATAATATTTTTCTAATTTTGATATGTGTTCAAGGTAAAAATATACAATTACAAATATAGAATATTCTTTGACTATGTTCCTTTTTTCCGCGTTTATTAGAAGCGCGAGCTGGGTAAAATTAATAATACGCAATTTTTTTTATATAAATTCAATATAAATGTAAAATTTAACAATAACAGATAACACAAACAACCTACACATTCTACGCACAATTATTTTTGTTAGAATCGCTTATCGTTGCAAAAATAAATGTAAATAAATAAAAACATGTTTCTCACATTCAAATTGTACAACAAATTAATAAACTTAGAAAGGTAATGCTGTGGAAATGTTTTATTTAATACTTATACATATAAAAGTGGATAATAATATTTAAAAAATTCGGGTATTTTATTATAAGATTTTTTTTAAAGATTGAAAAATTAATGAAAGAATTGCATGAATTGAGAACTATAACATTTCGATTTTATTTGAGTCACAAAGGCTTTGAAATACTTATTATAAAATTTAACCATCAAAAAAATTTCACTATATGATTGATGTTGCGATTAATATATCATACCATATTAGTATAAGCATTAGACAAGTATTGGTCTGATATATTAAAACAAATAACGGATATTAGAGGTGAGTAAACAAATTTTAAAAAAAGATTTAAATATATGCAAATAATTTTTTTTTAAATTAAAGCAGAACTAATTGATTCAAATTACATCTGTTTTTTACGTCTTTTTGTATATATAATACAAGTGTAACACAATTACAAAAACAACTTTTATACGATAAACAACACTTTTAATACAATACTTTTAAACAACAATAAAATTGTTGACAATGGGCCTATACTTCAATATAAAAAGTTATACTTAACTATTTTCTTGAAAGTTTTAAGCACGAATAAAAAATATAAAGTTAATAGCATCTCAAACCTCGACATAATAAAAAAATGTGCTTATATTTTATATTATACAATTATAAATGCTTTTTACCTTCTCACTGGGAATACAGAGACATGTTGTCAGAGGTAGAGTTTTATATAAGATAATTTTCGTTAGAGTATTATATTGTGATCAAGATTCAGTGACATCTATTTTATACTTAATTTTTTAAATATTATTTTTGTTTTGTAAATATTTAAATATTATAGCATTTATAGTTGTATAGTTTATATATGCTTACTATGCATTATAAATAGGTTTGCTATACACGCAATTAAATTCATGGACACAATTAGCCCACTGAATTTTATTTAGTACGCTGTTGTCGATAAACAACTATTCTGAAGCACAGTTAAATTAATAACATATGTTTATGATATATTTTGTTAAATATGACGCATGATTGAACACAATAATTCTATTACGTTATTATATATGTATATTGAATGAATGAAATTAACGCGTTAATTTCAAAACCCGTCTTTATAAAGTGAATAGTCATGAGAACTCATGAAACCACAATTGATGAGAAAAACAAACATCTCCTTATATAATATCAAATTGCTTTTTAAATATGCACGGACGATCGGTCAAGTCAACATTCCTGCTCCTCAATTTTCATAAGTTCGAAATTGTGCAGACAGCCATGGACAATGTCCCCTCTGTAAGCATACGCCAAAAAAGAAAAGAAATATACATATGGTGCGCCAAAATCGCATCTGATGCTTTGAACAAATAAAAAAAAGTATGCCAATGATGACTTTTAACCTGAAAGTCAAAAAGGGTTTCGAACTTTTTATAACTACTATTGATTAAAATGTTTGTTATTACTATGTTGTAAGTTTTATTAAGTGTATTTATCGTATGTATATAATATTTAACTGATAATTTAATCGCCTTTTATTAAGAAAACAATTGTTTAAAAATCACAAAAAAATCAAGAGGGTGTTTATAAGGAGTGACACACTGTTTTTCTGTGACATTCAGCTTTAGTGAAATTACGGACCTTAATGTCTCAACGCCGGTAATAAGATCTGATAAAACCAACCCAATACGGCGTATTTATGTTTACGTTTATTACGTTTATATAAATATACGACATATATATACATTTATATACATATAGAATAAACACATAACTATTTCAGTATAAATATTAAATAATTGTCGACGATATTGTTGTTTTAGGGGAAAACTTTTTTATTGATTTTTTAAAAATAATATTAGTATAGAAAAAATTATTTCTTGTCCAAAAATGGAACTAAGCAAAAGTATATTCATTTTTTCAAGAAGATAACATTCTGTTGTATAGACTATGGTTAAAAGTGAGAAACTAATTTTATTTAAAATGTATTGATTTTATCTACTTTGTGCTTCAGGGGAAGGATGTTATATAATTTTTTAAAACTTGAGTTAGGTGGGTAACAAACATTTAATATCTAAAAAGGATTTATTTATTTCAAAAATACGTTAATTAAATATGTATGTGTGAATGCTTGAAGCATTTGTTTTAAATATATATTTTAATATATCCACAACCTATGCTGCTATGAAGAATAATGTTGTAAATTATATAAAAGTTTGCAAAATATATAGTTAAAACTTTCATATTAAAAAATAGTATTAAAATTGTTACACATATTTCACTGTGTATTCACATATTTCAATATTGATTGTACAGGTTTATCCCAAAAAGTATTATTTAACGTTATCAAAAAATATTTGTTAAAAAAAGTCGTGTTTTCGTTATTGAAAAAGTGGTCGTTTATCTTATTTTAACAATATTATTTCAATAACCTGAAATAACATGATTCAAACTGTATTGTGGTGTTGTATATTATTCATCAAACTATTTAAATATAATACTTCATTAATGTAAAGTCGAGTATTAGAAATAATACGACATAAAATACAATGTGATATAAAACATATTTCAGTATTATTTATTAAGACATATTTTATTATATTATTATGAAAATTTGTACCTGTATATTTGAGTCATTACATGATAAGAATTTCCAAATGAGATAATTGTTATCTTTCTATATAGGATCGGTTCCCGGCTTTCGCCAATTTGTCTTTGATCCCAATTTAATATATATATTTGTAATGAACCCCAACAATTAATGCAATAATGAAAATATGCCAATTAATTATTAGAATACATATATTATAAATGTCAAATCACTTACGTCTTATATCTGAATATAAAGTTGTTATTCTCCTTTTCTACAAAAACTTTTATTAATTTTTATAAAAGTTCTTTTAAATTAATCATTTTAAAATTCTAAATTCGTTTCTTCACTATATAATTCGAATAATACGTCAAATCTATTTAAATATCAATGACTACCATAATATGTTAAATATAACAAACTATACCAATTCAATACAGCCTATGTAAATTAGTCTTTATTACTATTTGATTTTTTAACATATATGATTATAAAATAAACGACCTGATCTGTCTGAATAATTTATTGTGAGACGCGAGATGGTACAGTAGTAGGCGACTGAATAGAAGGTCCATTCGTGTTCGTTTGGTTTTGGAGACCATGAGGCCTAAGAATAACCCAGCTGTAAAATGCTACTAATGTACATATATAAAATATAGTACAAAATCTATTTATTATATATGACTTTTTACATTAAAATAATTACTTATGACTAAACTTTTTATTTAGTGCGATTATTCATTGGGTTAAATTCTTATAAATGAAAGGGCATTCCGCATTAATGCAATAATATATTTAGCTAATTGTATATCTGTATTTGTTATATTTACATTATTTTTTTAATAGAAACATAATTATTGTCTTAAAGGGTCATTAATATTATAGTTAAAAAAACACTCCTGAACGACTCACAATAAAACGACTAATCGTTTTAAAAACTAATACACATTTTAACTATTGGTTATATTGATGAAAAATTAAATAAAATGAAGCAGTGTCATGTTATTTACTTACAATTTTGAAGACAAATTTCATTAGTACAAATTTGTTTTTTATTTAGTTAAACCATATAACAAATTAAGATCGAAAACCATTACAGGCATAACACACATACAGTGTGGAAATAAAGTTAACAGAAACTGAAACATACCAGATTTAATCTATAATATGACACATCGAATGCGAGTAATGATTTTGAATGTATACATGTTATATTCGTACAATTGAATAAAAAAATTTTAAATAAATTATTCTATCTTTAATAATACATTTATATATACGCTTTAAATTTTAAAAAAATGGTCTAATTTTATCATTTTAATTAAAAGGTAACCAACTAACTTTACAACTATATCTAAATATCAACATAGTACATAATAATTTGATGTATAGACTTATTTAAATTTTAAGTACATTTTTGTTTTTATTGCTGACAAGTAATTCTGAATTTTAATCATTCATATTTAAAGTAAATAGATTTTTTAATTTTATGAGCATTATTAACAGAGAATTGTACAAATTGTCCATAATAATTTTCACAATTAATTCACTTTTTGCAAGTCACCGCTATAGTAGCCGCTTGACGAATTCGTTTATCAACGATGAGAAACAAGAGCGCATAGACAAGAACCGAAGAATACGCAAGCCATTTAAATTCGACAAGTCGAATTATGGGAACTTCTAATGTGCACAATGGAGGTTTACACAAGCCATGAAGCAGTGTTGCCAACATGAATGGTGACCAGAGACCAATGGATACGATACATGAAACCATGTTAAGAGCAATTGCCGTCTTTTCAGTCTTGTATACACGGCACCAAGAAATCTTAATATGGTTTCTTCGTTTAGGAGATGCTGTTCCATCTCTCGAAGAAAAGTTTGAACGCAGGTGCGCTGTAGGTGTTGGTGGCATCTCTGAACAAAGATGTGAAACTGTAGTGACTACTTGGTCGTCGAGTGTGTTGGTTGTAAGACCGTTGTTACCGTTATCCTTTAGTGAGGGCGAGTTGAACACAGGGTTTGAATTAGAATGATGGTTCTTTTTAAGGGGCAATGTTGAGTTTCCAAGATCACTCATCATTGTTGGAGACAAGCTCAGAGAAAATTGGGAGTTTTTGAGTTCACCACCATTGATTGTAGAGAATGTGCTCGCCGGTTGTGAAGAAAAGCGGGTAAGAGACCCAGTTCTACCCGTTCTTTGTAAACTATTTTCTACATTTGAATTGATGGGTGGGATGTAATATGTAATTTCTTCCGCACCTGTTCTATGTCTGGAGCAAGTACAGTGACCTTTAGCATGATAGGCATGAGAATTTGGACTGTAGATATTGGCCGAAGTGGAAGGAAGATGAATCGGTTCCCCTAATGTAAGTGATGACTGCAGTATCTGCATAGGATAACTGGCTTGGTAATTTGGAGAAGATGGCGAGTACTCACTAGAGTCAACATTTTCATTTGCGCCACTCATAGTTAAATGATTTTCCGCTTGCACTCCTTGGCCGCCACTTTGTGGGTAGGCAAGTCGACCATGTTTCGGGCAGATATGTTCAACTAATTCAGGAATTGGTGGCATTCTAAGATGATCTGACGATGAACTTTGCGTAATGAATGTGTCAGTTGTGAGATCTCGCGTTATTGTAGAGATTTGTCCACAAGAACTACTAGCAGGAATACGACGTTTCTTGGATCGTATTTTGGAATTTGATTTTTTTTCATAAATGCTAAAACGATTATATCCAATCTCTGTCTCATTTGCATTGTCTTCGATCGTGTCATCTTCATTACGATCTACATCGGTATCACTCCACAAGCATTGCGTTTGCTCATCAAATCCCGATGAGCCATGATAGGATTTTACAAGATCTACTAACGCTTCTTGACTCAGAAAGCGTTGATCACGAAGCTGTTTCACTCCTAAAATAATAAGAATCAAAGATGCAAGCATAGGGAGACCGTAAGACATTGCAGAACGAAGAATTAAAAAATTGGGATCCTCTAGTAAGCATACGCCCTCTTTAAAAAGGCCAGTGTAACGTCCTGTAATAGCAAATTGAGTTGTGGTCTGGCAAAAACTGACTCCCCATGGAGCAGCTAGTTTAAGCCATGTGGAACCACGCTGTGTGGAATGTACATAACGACATGGATTGCGCAGTCGGAGATAGGAATCCAAGCTAGCTCCAAATACGTGGAGAAATACTACGTTGCAAAGGAATGTGTCCATGTAGATCCATGCGATGCAGACCATATCCATTTGAGGCTTGTTACCTGAATGTGATGGCAAAATATAGAATTAATACGATAAAAAAAGAATATTACGAAATTGCAGTAGTAATCAATGGTCGTTTAAATAATTATATAATATAAATGATTAATAGTTTTTATATTTAATAGGTATAACTTATAAAATCTGTTTAATTGTAAATAAAAACATAAGATAAAACTGATATTAATATTACAACAATCTCTAAAGTAACATGTATAGATATATTTTCTTGTACTATTATATGAATCGTATGTACATTAAAATGATAAAATTTAGCTAACAGTGATAGTCGGCTTTTGGGCTGCTGAATAAAATATCTAATGTCTAATTGAAGAAGGTTGTTGTTTTATCCACAATTTAAATGATGAAATCAAAATAAAATTTACTTTGAAATATACTGCAACAGAATGTTGTCCAATAGTTTGTAATATAGTTTCTAATAATTTACTTACTGATAAATATAAGAAGGTTTTTAAATTCAGTCAGTATATAAATAATTAATTAATATAAATCTAAAAAATAAACAAACATATAGCTACATTCAATGTCATTCATATACTAAATAGACATATATTTATTTCATAACAAAAATGTGATTAGTTAAATAGCATTGAATAAAATATAATAACACAAGCTTGAAATGTGTTATAATTAATAAGGGTTAACAAGCTACTTTCAATAGTATTATTTAAATTACATTAAACACAAAAATCAAAAGTATTGGGTGATGTTGAGAATACTTGTTTCGAGTAGTTCGGTTGTATATTTGAAAATATGATGCTAATATAATATTGCTCACGTTCATTTCACTTTAATTCATGTTTAATCGACGATTTTTATCATGTAATGTGTCATGTAATTTGAGAACCTCAGTACGATCTGAATTATGTTTTGATTTCTTTATATTCATTGTCTAATATTAATGATACTCTTATTATTCTGATTATATTAATAATATTATAAATATATTTATAATATTACAAATATATTCATAATATGATTATTTATTTATTAAAATTATGATATAATATTTTTTATTTATAACGTTAACATTTAATATTAACCGCATATGATTTCCGATCAGTCACTACTAATTAAATTTGAGAACTATATGAAATGATCTCTTATTTCAGCAAAACAAGACTGCGGAATATGCCTAAAATTAGGCTACCATCTTGGCGCCAATCTTCTTAATTGATTCGGTTGCTTATTATAACATATAATATAGGCATTATATTCTTATGTATATATCGTGTAAATAAAATTCTTATGAACATATCGTGTAAACAACATTTACACTAGAGAAATACTAAACTCTAATTAATTATCTGTTTTATTACGCACATTCCTAAAAGGTTAAAATAATGTAAAAACGTTATATCAAAGGTTGCTAAATGTCAGTTGAATGTATCGATTTTTTATTAGAAATATTGTAGGTTACATGAAATTATTAAAAATGTAATTTAGACAACATACACTATGCATAATGTGTTTTTATCTAGTTAGTTTGTTTGCTAAATTAACAAATAGAATGAGAATAAGCTTGTTAATAAATTAAAAACAAAAATTTACTGAAAATATTTTATTTGATCTATATATTTAAACCGATAAACACGATTTCAAATAGTTAATTGTTTCCATTATCTGAATAATAATAATACTTTTTTTAAATATGATGTGTATTTTTGAAAATAAATCTATAACATAATTTATAATGATCACACTAAATGAACTTTACAAACATAACTATATACGATAACAACATTTGTGTACGTATGAATGAGTTATAGAAAAATCTTTGAAGCGTAATCCTTAATTGTGTCATGATTTATATATTTTTAATGTCTGAGATGTCTTAGATGGAATTGTTGATAATATGATCGTATTTAATTTCATATGCAAATCAGACCTGTAGGAAGCTTTTTCATATTGGTCGGGCCAGGAATCGCATAGACCATTTTGCGCTCGTAGTAATTTTGACATTTAAAGATTAAAGCAATTTTTTTAGTATATTAAACTTATATTTATTATGTTTTATGGTAATCATAAAATAAATCTGTATAAATTCGATAAGAAAAATTACAATGTGAAAGAATGTTCGAGATAGGCATATTTATTTATAATGTTATAGGTTAATGCAAAATATAGCAAAACAAGATCTCAGTATAAAATTATTAAATGGCCATACATTATTAATAAAATGGTTGATAGTATCCACAATATTTAAATCAACACTATACAATTATGACATATATATTTTATTAATGTATAGTAAAACTGTATCTGTTCAAATTTTTAGGTATAGAAATGTAATAAAATCATAAACATCGGATTAGTAGTGGCAGATCCAAGATTTTCACAGAGCTGTGACTTCTGTCTGAGCAGCTGCTAAAGGGTCTGTAAGGTATTCTCCCAAATGAAGTTAGACTAGATAAAAACACGTATTCTGGAAAGCTGTTTCCTTTTTTGGATTAAACTTTGACATTGTATTGGAATCTTTCTGGTGAACATAGCTTTATCTACAACGTACATATTAAATTTAGAATCTTTCTGGTGAACATAACTGTATCTACAACGTGCATATTACTGCATACGACATGATGTGTAGTAGACCTACTATCACATTTTCATATCATGAATTAATAACGCATTCATTTGACTTTATAGTCAATTGGGCGTCAATGTAGTAAGCCTATTTATTGGTAGGAATATTATTACAATATAACATTGCAATCTGTTAATTCCGAATAATTTTACTTTCTTAATGAGTAAATTTTACAATAGAAATAATAATATTTGCTAATATCGAAATACTTAGCAAATAGCAAACCTTAACTCCAAAATACTGAATTTCATATATTCTTTAGCTTTATTTTACCATTATTCTTACAACGATCACATTAATATATTAATATTTCTTTCAGAAAATGTATTTTTATCTAGTCTAACTTTATTTGTGAAAGAGGCCCAGCTGATTTAGTAGGATGGAGTGGAGTGGAATGACTAGTCATCCTTGTCACCCCCCCTGGATCCGCCCTTGATTAGTATAAAGTTATATATTATATCTTGCAACAGTAATTTTATCAAAATGACGGAAATAGAAGCAATTTTATTAATTTTACTTTATTGACTTAATTGACTTCCTGAGACTTAATATTATACTAATTAAACTGCATACACATATTATGTTGTCTCCTTATTATACCTCTACACAATTAATTAGAGAAAGTTTTCGTAAAAAATGAAAAATGTGATTTTTTATTGTAATTTAAATAATTTAATTTAAGTTGTAATTTATATAAAAAAACCTTTAATTACAAATATAATGGTACTAGTAAAATATAGTTATAAATTGAACGATTCAATCAAATTACAGAATAATATATTCAATAAAAAAGTAGAACAGTGAATTTATTTAAAATAGAAAATTTTAATTTACTATAATTTAATATTAATAAATTAGACGGAATATGTTAAAAATTCTATTGATTATAACATTTATTAAAAAAACTTTTGAAAATGTCGTCTACATTTTTCTGTATATTTAAAAACAATTATTATACGAAGAATAATTGATAAATCGCAATATATATATATATATACTGTTATAGAGATTTTTTCTAAACTCTTGGGAATAGTGCTCTATGAATTAACCTTTCTTGAGAGTTAAGAGAAAATAGGGGAGAATGGGAGCAGCTGACAATTATCGGCTCAATAGAAAATGTCTTAGCACCTCTCAATCCCCTATTTATAATTTCTTAGATAACTTGAATCTAATTTTGTTCAGAAAATTGTATTTTCTAGCATTTTTCGTTTAAGATTGATACTCTAGACTTTCCTATGAATAGTAAAATTTTACTCATTAAATGGAGTACTAGGTCATGTTTTATAAAAGTATATTATCACGCATTTTTAAAAACGGTCTATTAAATTGTGGTTACCGGAAAGAGATAATTTAAAAATATATATTTCATTGAAATATATTTTCACATTTATTGTTTTTTAAAATACGATACTTTTTATTATCTGTAAATTGTATTTTTTGAGTCTAATTTATTGCTACATAAATTGCTAATTTATTTAATTTAATATCAGTGATACACCGCGTGTGTGTTGACTATATATATTTTTATATCTATTTTTACCCATAAATAATATTGTAACATGACATGCTCATTAACATTAATTCAATTGTTTCTATATTAATTATTATATTTTTTTACTGGACAATAATAATATAATTTAAAATAATACTTTCAACTATTATGTAAACTGTAATTGCTATGACATTTACTGAATCATAAACATAATTTTTTGGGGACATACTGAAAGAGGCACTGGTGTTGTACTTGAGCAAGTTTAGGCTTGAGCAATGTAGGTGTGTTTGTATGTCCATACTAAACGTCATTGTGAACAGTTATTGAGAGTGGCTGACGGTATTACAAGCCTTAGTGTAGTCAAAGAAAACCATCTAGGGTTTCCTTTTGTTAATCGAGATGACTTTTTCTATAAGTTGTTGGGAAATCATCAACATGTTACTTGTTCCACGTTTAGGTCTAAAACTGGGAATTTTCTCCGTGAGAGTTAGTCAGTCGTTTTATTCTCTCTTGGATAATGGAAAGAAGAATTTTACTTACGTGGTTCTGTAAGCTAATGGTCCTGTAGCATTTATATTCTTTGAGGCCTCCTATCTTAGTGACGATAATAAAAACTGCCTTTAGCCACTCTTCCGGCCATTTTCTAGACTTCCACATGGAATTTCATAGTTTCTGAAATATATTAATGCCAGTATCCCTTGCTTCCTTCAGAAGTTTCACAGGGATAGTGTTCACTTCAGGTGACTTTCTTTTTTTGAGTGATACTAACCCTATCTTTGCTTCCTTTAAAAGAAGATTCCACACTTGTATCAGATCTAAATATATGTCACTATCCTATCACATGTACAAATCTTCCGCATGTCTTTTCTACCGGTCCAATACATTTTGATTGTCAGTGAGATCTGGTCTGTTATCCATTGATAGTTCATGTGAATTTTGTTCACTCTGCCAAATGTATTCTTAGGTTTTTCTGTTATTTTTTCCATTGTCTACCACATGTGTATGGATCTTGTTATTTTCTTCTACTTCTGAGAGCGCAATCTCGAATATGTTGTTGATATCCATTTTGTATGCGTTAACGATTGCTTGTTGGTAGCAGTGACGTTTTAATTTATGTTACTTTCTATTTAAAAAATCCATACCTTTATTATCACCAAATTACACATAATATTCATTTATAAACATTTTCGTGTAATTGTATTGAACTTAATTAAACGGGTAATATGTTATATCGTCAACTTATTAAAAATGTCGTAATATCTTTATTGACATCACATATCAAATATATTCAAAATCTATATGAAAATCTATAATAAGGATTAATTCTATAATATAAAGAAAATATAAAAAATATAATCAAACCATTTTTTCACAACTTTTTCAATAGTATTAATTTTGTCAAATTATTAACAATATATGTATTTTTTGTCACAAACAATTAAAATATCAAAGGTGTGTTTTCAACAAATTGTATCATTAGAAATCCTTAACAAACTAAATTTATTCAGAATGATAAAATTAGTGACATTTAATAAATATCGAGTCATTTTCGCTTAACCTAGTTAGATTTTTTTAACATTTAAAAATTTCATGTGGTCAACTAAAATCGTACAATTTCTAATTAATCCGTAGAATACATTTTGAGTGACAGCAGATAAAAATGTGTTAATTTCCCTACTACAGCTAATTTGATTTATTCTTTCATCTAATATTTATAATTTAATTTGACTTATATATTTCAAGTATATTTTAAACAATAATTCACAAGTACACAACTAACCCTTTTAGAATTTAATTCTTTATTGTGTAATTAGTTACGGTTAAGTCGATTATTACAAGTTTTATGATTAGAAAAATTACATGCTCGTGTTTATATATTTATAAATATAAAATTTCCTATTTTTTTATTATTTAAATTGACGTCTATTTCATATACGATGCGAAAATCTATATATATTCTATCTTTTATTATAATTTAATAATCCGCGGAACGTCACATATGTTATATATACATCATATTTACTTTCTTTTAAACGACTCTTTGCATTAGTGAATTACCAATAAGAGTAATATGTATATGTTTAAATTATTGTTATTAATAAAAACTGGCATTAGGTAAAAGGTTTTTTTGTTAACGTATATGCATAGATATATACGTACGCCATTATGATAAACTGCAACAACACATTATATGTAAACAGACATAAATGATTAAATATTTTTTAAAACGGAGCATTTTATTTTATGTCGTAAATTGCATCAATAATTTAAACCAAACTTTAAACACAATCCTATAATATACACATATTTTTACAAAATACAAATCAATAAAGACTGATATATTTTTGGAGGACGGAAAACAAATATTTCTTAATTAGAAGATTTGTTTTTTCATGTTTACACGAAGCTGATTAGGTCATCAGGATCATAAATATACACAGAGAGATTCTATTTGATATGTTATGATGTGTTGTATGGAACAACTTTTAGTCAGATTTTCGTGTTTTAACAGAACAGCAATCGTGTTTTCCTGGAAAAGTATAGTTGCATGTCTAACGGTTCCTCCTGTTTCACTTCTGCAAATTAGCAGCCAAATTGACCTCAATATTGGATATTGGGAATAAAATAGAGGAAAAGGAAGTATTAATTGGACACGTAAATTAATAATTGAAACAACTGTAAGTCTGAGGAATGCCAATATTTAGATATCAAAATAATACTAATAAATTCTTATTTAATTAATTCGTTATTTTTTTAATGTTTGTAATTATGTTTTTTTTATGAAATGCAGAAAATATAATGAAAATCACTCTAAAATATTATAATTTTTAACGATAATATAATAAAAAAATAATTTTTAAATGCGGATAGTAGAAAATCACAATGAATAAATGTTATCAAAAAATTCAGAAGAACGAGTTACTACAAAATAGATTACATTAATCTATAATTTTCATTTTAAATTTCTAATTACAAATAAAAATATTTTTTTATTGTAAATTGTACAAACAAAGTAATTTTAACAAAAATAAATAAATAAATAAATAACTGCTTTGATATATATAAACTCAAAACTATGGCCTAATAATATATTCAACATGTTCAATGTTAGTTGTAAAAACGTTTAATCTATTTCATAATTACATACAAATAATTACATTGCGTTACTACATTACAAAATGACATTATAATTTTATTAATTTTTACTAATTTTTTTTATGTTATTCTGAATTTTTTTTTAAATAATAAAATATTTGCATAACAAATTTTAATTTATGCTTATTAATTAATATTGATGTATATGTTTTTGTAAAACATTGTGTAAAATAATATTTGCATAATCAAGAAATACAATGAAAATGAAATTATTAAATGGTAGAAATCATCATTGATCTATTTTATATGTTAGGGCATACGTGGTGTGATAACAAAAATAAGATTAACAAACTAAAACACTGAAAACGTGAAAGTGAAAGGGTAGAAAAGCAGATCGCAATGGACAGACAATTCGGACAAGATCAGCTGTGGGTATTTTCAGAAACACAAACAACAATCGATTTATTTTAAGAGGAAACCTGGATATCCACTGATAATAACAAATACTGGCTACGAAGCGCTCAAATTTTGCAGATTCAAAATATATAAAGACTATTTTTCTTTAAGACTCAAATTAGACAATAATATGAATGTCAATCATATATTTGTTTTTGTAAAAAAAGCGATACTTTTAATCCGTTTACTCGCGTATATTAAATAGTATTAGGCCAGTTATAGGCTTAATGTGTGGCCTATGACATGTTATTTTAAAATTTAACAAATAATAGTTATAACATAAAAACGTAATTTAAGTATTATATGATTATTTCATATTATATAATATATATATATAATAAACATAAACAAAATATATTATACTAAAAAAATAGTATTTTACTATATATACAAGGTGTTACTTAGGGAAGAATTCACATTTCGATTTAAATTTAACATTTGAAACTTAAAACAATATAATGAAACATTGGTAATTTATTTATATTAAAATGATGGATACATAATTATATTTATTAATATTTAATCATTAAATAATTCATTTTTTATTATTATTATTGCTATGTTTGATTGCATTAAGAGTAAATATTGGTTTTAATATTTAACATAAAAAAAAATTGTATTACTTATTTTTAGCGTTTTATACCATAATATATTGTTTAAGTAATTAAATTAGTGTCCAACCTTTATTTAAAATAAACAAAAGTTTTTGAGTTTACAATTTGTCAAAGTTAAAATAAATTGGTAAGCATATTTTTTAAATATATATTAATAAAGTATGGTTATCGCTAATTCTAAAATAGAGATAATAAGTAAAAAATTATAAAATTATATATTTTTATATAAATATATTTCCATCATTTGTCATCTTACGTATGCTTTGTATTATAACACATACAAACATCAATCGAAATAATAAATATTTTAAATATTTTATTTCATGTCATCTAAGTTCAAAATTATTCGATGTGGATAATATTTTTAATTATATTCTCGGTTATTGCAATATTCATTTAATCAATAAACACTAATTAAATTAAATAGTATTCCAAACATAGTAATAAATATAAATCTGAACCAAAAGACTCAACAAAAAGTCTTCTCATTGGGTCTTTTGAGATAAATAAAATATATGACAACACTTTACTGTACTAAGGTAAAGAAACCGTTGCACTTTGTTGTGAGATCATGCCTTACTTTAAACTTAACTATTATACTTTAATTGATGTAGTTGATAATATATCTTGCTTGCAAACAAAATAATTGGATTCAATTTCTAATTAAAAAGTACAGCAATTTCACACGTTTCCTTTACTTTTAAATAGTTCACTGTCGAAAATGTTTTAATATGCTTGGTAACTAAATACTTATTAACAACTGATTACTGCTAACTTTTATATTACATGTAGAGTACATGTATAAACTTTACAACTGTTTATACATTTTCTAATAGTTTTTCGTTTGTTTTAATTATGAAATACTATCTGACAGAATCGATTTTAAGCATTTTCAACGTCAATCAGACAACATCTATCTTTATAAAAACTTTGGCGGATGGACAAATAAATTTCAGTGATCAATTTACCTTGCGCTATGAAAATGTGATTTACATGCTATATATAATGCCCCTTACTTTTTAATATGAGATAGTCAACACTATATTGTAAACATTTTTTACTACCTATTATATATGCTTTACGAAGGATAACGTTACTCTGTGGCAAAGCGAGGTAAAGATAAAGAGTAACGCTTCGTGCTTAATATCGTTTGATAACGGCTCATTGCGTTGACTCGGTTGGAGTTCGCTATCAATCTTGCTAAAGTAGGTTTGTCAGAAATAGTTGATAAATGTCGATGATTGATTTGTCATATATGCTAGTGATATCATATAAACACTTTGTATTTTAGTGCTATTATATGAAAAAGTTAAAGGTATTAAATGTGTTGCATGTAGCATTATAACATTATAACATTATTTTGTGAAATTACATTTAACGAACATTTTAGTTTTAGATTGAAAAAGAAATAATACTTTGATTTTAACATTTATTGATGAAGTTAAATATTTCTTATTGATATTGTTGTGGTGACAAATTTGATTATATCAATAGTCTATTTTATTAATTTTTTTCTTAGATAAATTAAAAAAAATTATACAAAGTCAAAGAAAACAGTTGTTAAAGAAAATGATAGCACGTTATAAAAAAAAACATTTTATAAATAAATTGTATATTAAATCACTTAAACATTGAAATATTATTTATTAATTATTTTTAATGCATTAAAAAATATTTAAATTTAATAAAATAAAATTGTATTTTTTAATATTCATACATTTTTGCAAGATATATTGAGATATTCCAGTTTTTGGTGAAAAATTAACTGTCATTATTTGAACTGATACTTTTTTGTATGAAAATTTATGACATATGGCCCACCATTGTATGTTTTTGGTGGCTATATATTTTTAATTATTTATAAAGTTATTTTTTATTATTTTATACATACGTAACATGCAGGAATGAGTCCAAGATACAACAAACAAATATATGTGTTTATTAGCCGAAACTATATAGGTAGCCTACCTAGTTAGAGAATTTTCATTTTGGTGGTCTACATGTATTTAGTTGTTTCAAAATATGTCTAAATACAATGTAGGCCTATAAGCCTAGCATTTTTTGATAAAACCATATTTATTCGAAATTATTTGAATTTGAATTATTATTTTATTTTTTTCATCATCAAAATATATGTAGATAACTTTTTAATAACACTTTTTTATTAGATTATATCTGTCAATTTCTTTAACTAAAAACTATATCCTTAGTGCTAGTAATAACAAATATTCTCTAAACTCTTCAACAAACTCATTATTATGCAAGAATGTTCATGCAAATTTATCGTATTGAAGGTCTATCTTTTTTCTTTTGATAATTATCTCAAAAGGAAACAACTAACAAAAGTTTACTGGAAAATTATACACCTTGCTTATATGTAATTCAGGATCTTAAAATCAAATAAATGACTAACACTATTAAAATTATCTTAATTTAATCGTGGAAGATAACATTTTTTTCTGTTGAAAATTTTATATTCCGAATAAAACACAAAATTTTGATATTGCCTTTCATTGACTTAATTTCTTTAATTTCCTTCTTAGATGTATAAAACAACAGCTGGCACGTGATAACTATAATTTGACTGATACTTTGCTTTAAGTGTGATTTGATTAATTACATCTTCATGAAAGATTAACTTCTTTCTTGTATTTACCAAATTAAGTTTGTCTTGACACAGTGAAGCAATAGAGTAAACTAGTACATAAAATCTGGTGGTGGTGTCCAAATTTAATTAATTGAAAAATACTATAATAAAAAATATACTCTTTCATAAATGAAGAGGGGGCTGTATTTCCTCAGACCCATTGTTACGTACACGGTATCTGAAAATCGACTATAATTTCAAAATCTGTAGACTAACTAACTGTAGACAAATTGCTTAATAAATTTAGAGAAAAATACAATAAATGTTTCCAAACAGATTATTCAAAATATTACTCATGTGTACATACAATTTGAATAATATGTTTTTGTTTTGATGGTATTTATAATCGCTTTTTTACATGAGTGTAAAAAACAAAAAATTTGCGATAATGTGTAATACACATATATTTGGCCCTACTGTATTAATTCTCAAAACATTCATTATCATTAAATTTGATAAAGGACAAAATGGAATATTTGAAATGTTAAATATAAGCATTATTGTACATATTTTTTAAATAGTTGTTAATATTTTACAAAATTGCAACACATTGTTTAATATACTACAACTATTTTAAACAACTGTCCTTTTTAATTTTTACTTTAAAATCAAATTTAAAAAATATTTTTAAAGCATAATTTTCATAATTTTGATCAAAACGTATGTTCTGGAAACACTATTCTAACCTTCATAAATAAAAAATATTTTAAGAACTTATAGGTATAAAAGATGTCAGTTTAACGTGCGAGAGTTAATTTAATAAATGCCTTCATTTTGTTTTGCGAAATGACAATAAAACTATTATCATTTCTCAAAGGGTTTATTTAAAATGAATTCACAGTGCTAATCGTCAACTTCCGAAAACATAACATTTATCTAGCCAACTTCAATGAACTGGTAAAGTTTAACTGAACATATTAAGTAAGTTAGAAGTTGTTTCCTTTAACGTATATAAGGTTTTACAATATTTAAGTTATTGAATATTTGACTCACAACCGGTTTAGGTTAATTAATATAGAATGCATGCGGTTAAATTGAATGATCCATATTTTACATAAAGAGTCCAAAAGGATCCTAGTGTTGCTATTGAATGAATGCATTGTTAAACATTGGATAGAAAGAGATTTCACTTTATGGAACAACTATTTAAAAAATAGTTTAATACTAGCAACTTTTTTCTCGGAACTCTGAGACACTTAACATAGTTATTAGCAGCTTTCATTTATGTCTTTGAACATTAATAGAATATTGTAAATAAAACGTAAATTTAGAGCTACTGGGCTCTTATTCATGTTAATTAATTTTTTTTAAATTTATTTAAAATCTATAATTCTAATTAACCGTATAATAGCATATTTTTTAAAAGTGCTCTTTCTTACTCCTATGGAGGGGGACCGGCGTTACCATGAGTTGAAACAATTTAAAAACATTCATTAAAATTTCATATATAGTATATTTTATTATAACTTGATATTTACAAAAAATAAATTGTTAATCTAATTACTTATTAATTGTCATTAAAAACAATGCAAGTTTTCCCTCCTTGACTGTATTGTTTAATTATGTAATTTAAATTAAACACTTGACTGCACTAGGCAGGAAGATATGAAGAGTTATATTGTATTATAATTTTTTTGAAAAATCACATAATCAATTAATATTTAACTATTTTTATTTTATCTGTTGAAATACCGTATAATCGCAATTTTATAATGAATTAAAAACAATAGTAACACTATAGTCTTTCAATTGAATAATATACACGAAAGTGTGTGAATAACATTTAATATCCACCATATTACTGTTTAATTAATATTATTTGTTATTCTTTAACTTTAAAAATTGGTAGTATATAATTGAAATTTGAGAATTATAAACAAATTCGCTGCTGCCAAAGTATTTTCTACTAATAACAGTATTTAATGAGAAGGCAGAATTCTGTCCAACACAACCAAATAAATAATGCGAATGTTTTTAAAATCTCATTTGTTCTCTACTCAATTAAAAATTCAATCAACAAAAACAAGTTAGTGTAGTATTATTGTGCAAAGTAATTTGTTTATAAGTGTAAATAATATTTAAAAAATAATTAATTAATTATGAATAATATAAATAATTGTTATTAATTATAATAGAATTTTTTTATTGATATAAAATATATTACACGATTATTTCAATAGGGTTTTAAATGCTTATTAAATTTGTTTTAATAGTTTTTTTTCAAAACATACATAGTATTGTAATTACTTTAAATGAAAAAAAGTAGATGTTGTTGTTGTTCGATTTAAAAGCAAAAGAAAAGTATAATTTAACTCGAGGATTAAAAATAATGACTGTTAGGTGTATAGGGGGATTGCATAATAAATAATTGTTCTAATCTATTTTCTGGCTTCTTTTCATTAACGTGATAAAATATAACTATTTTCGGATAACTCTGTTGGTCGTTATTTTCTAGTTTCATTCAAACTTATCTCACAAAAAACTCTAAATATGTCTCAGAACAAAGTTAAAAACAAAATATATTTAATGAATTCTGCTTTTTTTAAATATATAGATATATTGCGGGATACTTTAATGAATTAATTTCAAAAAAACATTTCCCGATTATATGTATACTTTTCTATTGACAAATAGGATTTCTAGACGTCTAAATCCTGAGATAAGAGTAATAAATCACAAAAAATCACAAAGTTAGTAAGAAAAATAAAAGAAACGATCGGAGATTGCATATCAAAGACAAGCTATAGTTGGCCTAGAGAATGTTACTGATGAAGGCAAATTCGGTGATACTTTCTCAAAGATATGAAAACTAGTAATAACGCTGCCGAAGAGCAGTGTTACCTCATTTCTGCAATATATCACACTTGGATGCATTTATTTAAGCCTATAATTATAAGTCGGTATGAGTGCACTTTCATATATCACAATAAATGCCTACAAGAATTATTAGTCATACGTTTTTAGATAATATGTTTCTGTTGGTAAATTATAATGAAATATGTAAAATAAATTTGTATAAAGATAATATAAACTCATACATTGAGATAAATATAGGTATATCAAAATATATTGTTCCATAAATTTATGATGATAACATGCCCTATTTTAATAAATTTGATAAATATTATGCGATGGCTTAAATTTAAAAATTGATTCAATTTCAAATCTTAATGAAATACTCCGCAAAAAATTCATAATAATTAATCAAGAAAGATGTTCAAGAAACATATGCAATATGAAATTGTATTTAAAAATAGTTTTTTCACAATACAAACTTTTAAAACTTATATAATTAAAAATATTTTGAATACATTACGATTTTAAATTAACGCGTAATAATTTACTAAATTGTATTATTACAATAATAAAATTATCTTAATAAATGAAAACTACATAATAAGATTTGAGAGGATAAATAAATATGTATACATAAAAAAAATATATATAATACAATTTAAAACATTGTAGTGCGCCTTCAACCTTTTGGTCTTTATCAGTACTATAAAATAAAATGAATTTCACGAATAATTTTAAACAAAATATTAAACAAATTTATAATTGATAAATATTTAGGATGTAAACATGTTATATCGAAACTAATCGTGGTAGTTAATAATAATAACAAAGCAATTAACTAATATTAATCAATAATGTAATAATAATAATAATAATTCTGTCTTTTATTCATTTTTATTTTATTAATAATCATTTGATTAATTTTGATAATTTTAAAAGAATTATTAAAAAGATTATTAATTTATTTCTAATTTATTTATCTTTATTTTTTATAAATTTAATTTACTTTATCACATTTTATTAACTTTATTACGAGAAAATGATACATATAAAATTTAACACACAGATTATAGTAACAGTAGATAAATAACAGTAGATGCCACATTGTGCGCTCATGTTCATATATTTTATGTATCTAGTATGTCTCAATTTTTTAATTTACATTTGATTTAATTTTGTTAAATAAATATTTAGTCAGTCATTTGAAATATATACGAAACAAATAAAAAATAGTGCTTATCAGTCAGTATATTTTTGGAATGGCGTCAAATTTATAATAATGATATAATATATAACAATAAACTCAAAGGTTTGAATTAACAGTAAAGAATAACATAAGATAACAAAATATATCTAATCATACGATGGTACAAGGATTTAGATAAAAAGAACGGGGCGACAACCATGTGTTTATATCCGCAATTGCTTTTGAGTTCCTTGATCCGTTAATATCTCACAAATCAATGTTTTATTCAGCAATTTATTTTATTTTATCATAAATTATCGAATAATTTTTTTCTTTCTTAATTGCAAGCTTAAAACAATTGAGTTAATATTATACGTTTCTACATTATAAATATTTTAAACATGTTTTTAAAGGTAACACAACATATTTTTTGAAAATATAAAAAAATATTTCAACGATCCGTTTTATCATAAACAAAAAAATGCTTTTATTTAATGAAAACATTATGCATCCAGAGGGATGTTCTTCTACATTTTTGGGTATTTGTTTGATTTGATAAATAATAAGTGATTAGCTATAAGTATAAACTGTAAGAATCCCTCTACATCTCCATCTCCACAATACATCTCCTAATGCTATACTCACCAAATGTATCGTAAATAACCGCCGGTGGGAAATTCAGCGCAGCCAGAAGTAACATTGCAACACATAATGAGATGACATAGAAATAGGTAATATGCGCCAGACGGCGGTCTTTTCGAAGTCCAACAATAACGGTACAATTGAGAATCCATCCAAGAAACAGAATAAGGAAGAGAAACACAAATGAAATCATTTGTTGAATAGTCAGATTTGAGGTGCGATACGGGCTATTCAGCAGAGATGTCTTAAGTTCTCTAGTTGGTAAATTAGTGTTTATGTCTTCCCTTATGGGGGAAACTGATGACATTAGTTAATAATATAGTAACCGATTTGTAAATTTATAAAACTCAAAACACACCACCTCGTATAATGAATAATATGAGTTGACTTTGAGAGATGTAGTTTTTTTATATGGTAAAAAAATAGAGACCGGGATGAATTTGTTTTAAAGTCAAGATATAGCTGACAAGAGTTGGCAGCTATTGAATAGAGTGATTTGAAGATCTAGAGCAAGAATCTTGCTTCTATCGACCAATAAGAAATCAGAACTGGTAATCAAAATCCATTTGGTACAACCTAACTTTGCAGGATTTCCGTCTAAGTTCTATTTCACACGATTCCTCTTCTCCTCAACGCTTTTTGTTTCTTTCAATACTTTGTTCAAAATTCTTAATAGCCATATAAAAGAGGAATTATGTGAAGATCGCCAATCCTTTTATATATTAGGTAGGAAGATTAATTTTAATGTTAACCTGTAAACAAGCTTTGGCCTTGTTTAATATTGCCGCCTGAGACATCTAGGCCTACTGACATACAGTCTTCTACTAAATTAACTTGAAGCGCAGAAGGTGAAAAACAGAAAATAATTTAGTATATTTCCAATACTAAATGAAATAAAATATACCGATCACGTCGGCTGAATTGATGGAGTTTTTAAAATGTGATATCGGTTATCAAATTTATACATTGAGTTTTGTCAACACATATCTGCTAACACGGATATCTTCGCTGTCATTCCATACATAACATATTTTATATTTTCAGATATTGAGTTATGAATATTAAAATGATAGCTATTATCTGTTACTATCTATTTTCCTAATTCAGTAATTTCCTAACTGTCCATTTATATATGATCCACAGACGTAATTATTTTTTATATTTTCGTATGACTTAATTTATTTTAATAATTTGTTATTATCATTACAACCAATATATTATTTAAAAGATATTGATAAACATACTTATAATACGTAAAGCATAATAAAATAATCAATAAAAAATGATATAAATATTATAGATAAAACGTTAATATTGCTTTATCAAACATTGTTTTATTATCAATATATATTTATGCAACCAGAAAGATATTCTGTTTCAAACGTTTTAGTAATGAAAAATATAATGTCCACTATAATGAGTAGTATTCTTCAACACCGGCTCACCCTAAACCTGAGCCTGCTATGGGGCTGGCTCACCAATGGTTCAGCCCTTTGTTCCGATTGTTTAGATTCATATATTATATATGTCCTCTTTTGTGCCAGTTGGAAGTTGGTTGAGTTTACTGTACGAATAAAATTATGGCTGCCAATTGAGACTTACTGTTTTACAGAGACGAAAGAGTTGTCGAAGAAAGACGAGAGATTTTTAATTTACCTGACAAAAAAATCAGAAAATGTTTAAGTTTGATAAACCTACATTTAGGCAGATTTGTGAACTCATTCGTCCTGATTTGGAGAGGATCACAGCGAGAAGTAAATCGCTAGAAGTAAATTTCCCAATCCAAAACAGGCTTCCTCTCTTCAAATTCGTTCAGTAGTATAGCAATTTCGTTATCGGACATGGCGTGTTCCATCTTAAAATATTGTAGTAAGAAAACTGAAAAGTTTTACGCTTGACGTAAGCAGCCTACTATGACGCTGATTGGTCATACAGCCAATCACATGCCTTACAGCTGGGGAACTGTACGCATGCGACCTACTTCCACACATATCACGTGACTGAGCGCACGCTCAACTTTAGCCGGTGTTCGAGAATAGGGTTTTGGGATCGGTCTCAGAGTGAGCTGCCGTTCACGTGAACTTGAGCGGCCGCTCAACCTGAGCGCGAGCCGCTTTCGAGAATACGGCCACAGGTGTTATTGAGGATACTGTTGAGGTACTGTTGAAAATTAAGGGAGACACCAGATGCAAAGAATATATAATGGAAATAAGACTCACTTTAAAAAAATATATAAAGCTTCGGTTAAAATACAATTTTAAAAATGTGCATTTTTGGAAAGCGATCGGATTTTGCTGATTCAGCTATTATAAAATATAGAGGCGAATATAAGAAAATGTTTTACGAAACAGAGTTATACTCTATACACCTTATATTAGTTAGATCTGATTATGAGAGACTAATCAGATTGTGTCCAGACCATTGCATCAAATAAAGTTGATATACTACTATCTCGGATAATTTATTAATCTATGCAATGATAATGCATTAATATTGATATAATTAATGGAATATTTATTATAAAATGCATCAATATTGATATCATTTATAAAATATATATTATATATATGCATAAATAAAACATATCAATATTCATTTTTATTGATTAAGTTATATCTAGTGCTTAACAAAGACTATAACAATCGGTATCAATCAGCATTTTAATGGCTTTCTACTTAAATTTAGTACATAATTACAATGAACTGAACTGTTCATTTTTGTATGTACTTTGGCGCTCCTACTGATAATGTGTATTATTCGGCTGCGTATGTTAGAATGATTAAAATGCAATTTTCTAACGTGTAGTAGCTCGTATCATTTTGTAACTAATTACTTATAATGCATTCTGGAAAACAATATTTAGAATAGCGACATTGTTCCATTCCTAATACTAATGTTTAACAAAATATATAAAAATGAAGCCCATACATCCTAAACATTATAGAATTTGGAAATAATATATTTTAGAAATATAATGTTAACGTTTTTGTACAACAAAAGTGTCGGACAAAAGTTTATGAATCTAATTTGATTCATCCAATAAATAGAAGTAATTTTCCGTAAATTATAATCACTCAAATATAATCATTATAAATATTATGAATATATTACAAGTAGTAGTAGGGATGGTTAAATAAGTATTTCAATGTATTTCAGATTGGAAATTCCAATCGTTAAAATTATAATCCTTTATTTATGTAGGTATATATCACTCTTTCAATGGGACGAAAGAAGCAATTACTGTAACCGAATATGTGCGACAAAACATCATTGAGTTATCTAAATTTGGACAGACTCGCAAAGATATTGCTGTACAACTGAAAATTGCCAGAAGTTCAGTATCGAATATCTTATAGCTGAAGAGAGAGACTGGCTCAGTGAATATCGCGAAACGGTCTGGGAGACCTGCAAAGATCACAAAACACACAACAAGAAGAATATAACGATCCTTGTCACAAAATCCCTTTATTACATTAGCACAGCTTCAACAAAATATGTCACCTTTACAAAATGTCACCCAAAGGTCAATACGGAGGAAATGCTCTACAATTGGGTACAAATCTTACAAATCCTTACGAAAACCACTGATGACGCGGGCACACCTCAAAAAACGTTTGGAATTCTGTAAGGTGAGACGAAATTGGACTGTCGATGATTGGAAACAAATAATGTGGAGCGATGAATCAAATCTCTACCTATTCCACAATATGCAATCAACTGTTCGCAGACCCCCAGGATCAAGTCCACACAATCCCAAATATTGAACACCAACTGTCAAACACCCGCCCAGCGTCATGGTATGGGGGTGTATGTCTTTCGTTGGCCAAGGAGGACTGTGTTTTTTTCCCGCGGAATGAAAGAATAAATTCTGCTAA